>JBBPCS010003992.1:0-11733 GCA_037974645.1 Hollardia meadi
GACTTAAACTCTGAAACTCTGAAACTGATGCGTGTTGTCACACTCTTTAAACCACCTTGGTGCTTTTGACAACTTGAAACAAGTTTACACAAAATGTTATACAGCTATGGCAGTGAGTCACAGTTGCACTTCTGATCTACCGCTCATCTGATGTACCGCTCAGTGTTTTATACTGACGTGTAGCGCTTCACTTGGTGATAGACAGTGATAGATTTTTACAATGTGACAAAAGCACATTGTTTAGACTGCACTGTGTCCAAGTCTGCTCTCTTCTCTCGTGTTTAATTCCTTTAAATTTTCTTAGTCTGTCTAGCTCTGACTATTTCTCTTTGTTTGTTTGTTTTTCTCTTCATGTCTCTCAAAATTATTTTGTTATCTTTGAAATATGTTTGTGCAACTGAGTAAAGCAAAAAATTTTTAAAAAAAGTGGATTTTCAGATTTCCTCACCTTAGAAGGAGGTTTTTATTTGCTGCTTAAAGTCTCAGTAGTGCGGAGCGTTGAGGCCTGTGTGAGCTGTGAGGGCTGGGCCTGTGAAGAACCTGAAAGAGGAAACGGCACCAATAGTTAACATGCCTGAGCCGTGACACAGGCCAGCTGCATGGCGTACGAGCAGCTGAATGACTCCATATGTTCTCTGTGTGCCACACAGAGACTGGCACTGATGTATTTTTTAACAGCTCTGTTAAAAAGTCAAGGTGTGGGTGCACAAATCTTACCTCAGGTCAACAAGCCATTCTTCACACAGATTGACAGACGGTTCTGTCCGTGTATAATGGTGTAATGCAGGGCCGGCTTAACTGTGGCAAAAATAAGCTGTTGATCCCCATTGAGTGCTTAATTTTGTTTTTCTTTGTGAAACCTCAATAAAAACCTAAGTAGAATATCTTTGGCTTTTGAACTGTACAAAACAAGCAAATTTGAAAACTTTACTGTCGACTTTACTGTGAGGTTGCCGGCCATACAAACCATACAGTAATCTAAAATATGCTGAAAAGCTACATAGAGCTTAGGGGAACTGATAATTGACAGTTCTCTGTGGACAGAAATTGAAGTCATCATCTACCCTGTGGTGTTTTATCAGCTGTTTTGGTGATTCAGAGGGGAGTGATTTGCAGCAAGGGCCTCTATCTGGATTCAAACCGGGGAGGTCTTGGTTATGTTTATGTTGTGTTTATTTTATTTGTATAGCACTTTTCAAGATATTTAAAGACACTAGTACTTTACTGCTTTATCACACATTAAAAGTAGTTCAGAAGAGGTAAGCTTTGATCAGTGATTGGAACATGACCAACAACAGACCAGTACAGTCTCTGATGTGTTTGGGTAGAGAGTTCCAGAGGCAGGTGGCAGCTATGGAGAAGGCTCTGTTGCCCCAGGTCCGGTGCATAGTCCTAAATGGTAGAGACAGGAGGTTGGCATCAGAGGAGCAGAGGCTGCGGGTCAGAGTGTGTTGGTGGAGCAGTTCGTTGAGGTAGGAGGGGGCCAGGAGAAGGACTTGAATCCGTTGTGGGACAGGAAGCCAGTGGAGGTTCTGGAGGACAGGGATGGTGCAATAAAGAATGCTGTAGCATTAGTCAATTCTGGATGTGGTGAATGCATGGATCAGGGTTTCAGCTGTAGAGAAGTAGAGTGGTGGGCATAGGTGAGCTATGTTTTTAAGGTGGAAGAAGGCAATTGATGTGAGTGACGTCGTGTTCAAAGGAGAGGTTGTTGTCTAAAAACCTCTAGACTTTTTTCAAATTTCTGGCATTTCCCCTTGGGTTTTAGTGTATATTGAAAAACAAAACCACATGAAACAGGCAGAGGGTAATGTACCTGATGGCATCATGATTCTAGACTTTTCACTGTGACTGTAGAAGGATCTGAATAGGAGCTGAGAGTCCCTCTTTTTTTTCTCCATCTCTTAGTATATAAACACCAAAAGTATCACCAGGATTTCGCTAAGACTAGTCATTTGGTGTGAGCTGTGTTGAATAGTAGCTTCGGTGTAAGCCTGAGTCAGTCTTGAAGCCTCGGCTAAATCTAGAAGTTGTGATTGACGTCTTGTGTTGTATATAGCTAGAAGTAAGTTTTGTGGGTTGTGGAAGAAGAGGCGATTTTTAGTTTGTTTGAAACTCCCTCATGACCAGAGGAAAAGTCAAAAATAATAACTCCCTCTTTGAGAGGGTCTTAGGACTTCCTGTCCCTACTACAATAAACTCTGGTCCTGTCAGTGCCCTACCCCCCACATACAGTACATTGTCATAGCTGGGAGTTCTCGCACTCTGTTGAATAAAGCAGAGCTGAGCAGCATTTCAGGTTTTTCTTAATGACGGCTCTCAGTGTTATCAAGCATTTCTGTTTTGAGCAGATTTCATTTTCTTTGGAAGCCAGATGACTTGAGAATGTTGACAAGTTTCATTTTTTTATAGAGGCCCTGTCTTTCTCACCATTTGACTGTGGTGTTGACTACTTGTCGCCGGGCAAGCTAAAACAATGCACGCGCACACACACAGAGCACATAGCAGATCTTGAACCATAAATGAAATTTTCATAATTTGCTTACTTGTTTGCATGATGCTATTGTAACAGACACCAGGATACAACAAAGATACAGACTATGAGAACAATGCAACACAATTACTCAGGTTATGTGGAAAAATGAATGACAGTGTAACGTTAAGCATTAAGACATGTCTCACCTTATATTGTATTTTTGCAATCACACTTGTAAATGTTTTTATTAATTGTGATAATGTACTGTATACGTTATGTCTGTCAATGCAGACAGTATATGTTCATTCTTTTTGTACACAGGTTTACACACACACAGATTTGGATCTCAATGAGACTTCCTGTTTGAAAAAATTATTAAATACCAGAGGAAAAATGGAAGTTACTGGTTTTTTATTTTATGAAGGAAGTTTCTTCTAAACTGCCAGATTGTAGTGTGCTTAAATGCTAACCACTAAGGGCTACTAATCTTCCCATCACAGGTTTATCAGAGGAGAATAAAGTCCAAACACCGGCCTTTACTGATGCAGTACGACTGTACCGCCAAGCTCAAGGGCACCATGGCACCTGGGAGATGATGTGTGGTGTACCATCGCAGGTAAGCATGGCAGTAGGAATATCCATCACTGTCCTCTTGGGTCTGCCTTTACTTTTCAAGTGGGAATGACGTCATTCTTGCTGATATAATATACTGGGCTTGGTTCCACGCTGCAGTTTGTAAAGCAGAAATCCAACGTTCAATCAGGTTATATCAGTACATGTAAACACGCTCTCTAAATTCTTTCCTTAACCTTGAAGTCAGAAGTGGAGGAATCGGAGCAGAGCCAGAAAGTTTTAAGGAAGATTTTAACTGAAAAAAATGAGCGATACTGAGGAAAATCCCGGTGGTGAGGGCGAGAGTGATTCCAGCGTGTGGAACTTTTTCGGGTTTAAACCTGACGATGATCTTCAACGAGTAATAATCTGTAAGCAATGCTTTGGCATCGTAGCAGCACCACAAGGTAACACAACACCATCAATTCTAGTATGAGTTGGCAATGAAGGATAAACCAACCACATCACAAGCATATTTTTATAGAATACGCATATAAGCATATTTTATATTTATAAAAATATATTTCATATATTTTTAATGTTTAGCAGCATTTAAGTCTATCACTTTAAGTGTTCTTCTACAATCAGAAAGAGGAAAAGAGACTTGAGTTTTTTATGTTACAAGAGACTTTTAAGTTTACATCCAGCACTTTAATATATGTTTCTGTATGTTTAAGTCAAGCAAAGGGTTTTCAGTACAGGGGGGGGAAATTGTAACTTGCCTGAGTTCCTCCTTGAAGCATCAAAATGTTGATACTATAGGCTGCTGTTCTTGGCCAAGAAGTACAGTAGTTGGCTGTTCTAAAAGGACTGGGTGCTAGGTTTTATTTTTATTATTATTTATTCTAAAGCTGTACCTTTACATTCTATTTTTATGTTCAGCAGCTTTAAGTTAATCACTTTGATTAAGTTTTCAAAAAAAAAGTTAGGAAAAGACACTTGAGGTATGTTTGCCACCAAAGACTGTTAAGTTTAAGTCTGGCGCTTTATGTTTTGTTTAGTGAAGCACTTTGATGCATGTTATGTCGTCTGTTTAAAACTCTCTGATGCGTTTTGTTACTCGAGACTATAACAAAGAGTGCAATAAATATTTTTGTTAAAAAAATAAGAATCGTGGGAGAGAATCGTGATCTCAATTCTTAGGGAGAAAAATCATGATTCACATTTTAGCAAGAATCGTGCAGCCCTAATACATAGCACTTGAAAGAATCAGGACTACAGCAATAAAGGAAATATTGAAAAAACAATTCAAAAGGTTTTCTGCATGCTGAACAGGAAAGATGCATATTTGCTTTTATTTATACTCAGAACATATTTTTTACTAGTTTGTCCTTTTTTCTACAAAATATTTAATTGTTTTATGTTAGTTCATCATATTGCTGAATTGCCAGAGTCTCCAGGTGACATTAGCCGCTACAAGCATAACACACCCGAATCTCTTGCCAAAACTGTTGGTAGTGAAGTTGCATTATGGGTGATGTAGGTGCCAGGCTTTGACAACAGGAAATGCATGGAATATTAAACAGGATGTCTCTGATTCTGCTGCATCACGGATTCATTATATTTTGGTACAAACTGCTCTATGAACTGTGGTGCTCGAGCTACTGATTGAAATAATACAGTCCACTTGCATCAATCCATGTAGTTGAACATGCATATGTGCTGATTGAGATGATGTGTGTGTGTCTTGTTTTCCTTGTAGATCCTATCTAATCTGGTGATGGAGAGCCTCCTCCCTGTGCTGAGGGCGCTCATCTCCCCCCGCCTCAAAGGCAAACTATACGAGAGGCAGAAGAACTGGATGCTGGTAAGAAAATGTTCCACGCTCTAGTATTTAATTCAAACCCTGAGCAGCTGTTGCTAATATTTTGAATATCTTAGTCATGTTAAAGGTCCGATATACAGGCTTTAGTTGCATCTAGCAGTGTGGTTGCAGATTGCAACCAATTGAACACTCCTCTGCCCCCATGGTGGCAGCACAAAATGCTAAAGATGCTCTCTAGAGCCAGTGTTTGGTTTGTCCATTCTGGGCTACTGTAGAAAAATAGCAGACTTTTTGGAAAAGGGGCCAGCTCCCTATGTAGATATAAGCTATTCTAAGGTAACAAAAAAATACACCAATCAAAACATAATTCTGAATATTATATTAAATTTCTGCCAATAGATCCCCCTAAATTCTACACACTTGACCTTTGATGCCAAAAAATCTGAAATAGTAAATCCGATGAAATTAAATTTCCCCTAAATTTTTAGTTTTCCTGGGGGAGGAAAGTATAAGAAACAACATTTAGGTAAGACGCACAACATTTAGGTCACATTTGTGCTTGTTATTAAATAATTGCATCATTACTCTGATCAGAGGACAACACCAGTGATACCTACTATTGAATTTTACCCACCAGTGATGGTACCAGCTACTCTTTATGCCTGTTGGCAAATTATAAAAAACAAAAATTTTTCACTGTTACAAAGTTGACTGACTCCAGAGACCGCCAGGACGATGATTTTAGTATGGCCAGTGTGGTTCACTTAAACTGAGAAACTGAAAAGAACATGAGGTTCTGCCTTCATATGTGTGTTTCCTGTGTATAGATCAGCGATGTGGTATACAGCCTGGTGCAGGGGCAGTGCCAGGCCCAGTATGAGGCGTTGTTGCAGAAGTGTGAGGCGGCCCGCTCCTCCCTGGAGGCCTCCATACGAACAGACATGGACCAGATCATCACCTCCAAGGAGCATGTCACCAACAAGATCAGAGGTTGCGATAAGAGTGGGCCTGATATCTACTAAAATGCTGTGGGAGACCAATTTCCCAACCATTTGTCTTCAATCCCAGTTCTTTTTTTTATCCTGTCTGTGATGGTCTTAGGCATTAAAATATTATTTAATATTCTAGAGTGTGCTACCAGAGTGATTACAGATTAATTTATAATTTAATTTAAAGTCAAGACAATTTAACCTCCATTGTCTGCATTTGTACAAGTGTTTACTAATAGTCTGACAACTTGTTGTCACACAGGAGAGACGAGACAGACCAGCAGCATTCCTCATTCCTTGCAATGACAGTATGGAAGGAGTCCCAGACACTAGTTAACAGTAGTATCAAACTAAGAAGACAAATGGAATACTATATAATTAACATTAAAGCCATGACAGTGATAAGCCACCAAAAAAACACTGACGTACTGTATAAAATAAAAGTGTGATTTTCAAATTATATAATAACATCTGATATATAATCTGACCTATAGCATTTATATTCTGTTTCCAAGTGGTATTATTGTTTGCGCCGCAGTCGCGAAGACAACGTTAGCCCACATGCCTACTGCTAGCAGCCTGACTACTGTCCAAACCAAAAGCAACCGTTCCAATTGGACGTAGAAACTCTGGTCTCCGTGCTATGATAAAGGCAGAGTAAACACCCGGTTGTATTAATAAGTAGGCAGGTCTTACTTACTGATCCAGTCGAAAGAATAATGGTTTATGAACACCGGAGCGCTTTCCATAGAGTGAATGCCTGTTCATTCACTCTTCTTTTACCTTGGTTTTTATCACTCGCCTTCTTAGTCTTCTCCATCAGCTGGGTTCTTTTTCTTGTGCAGGGTAGTTTCCACAGATTATTCCATTTGTTCCACTGTTACCTGGGGATAGCGACCGAGAAAAACAATGTCTCTTCCTGTTTTGGTTCTACAATGGCTGATGCACTTTCTTTTTGCCATAAATCAAACCTTCATTTTTCCATGAAAAATCCAGCCCAGTGGCAGTATGCATAGCATAGTGAAAGTGAGGCTTACAGGGAAGCAATCTAAATGTGGATACACTGTGCAATATATATTTACTTCATAATAAGTTAAAGGTGCAACTTGTAATTATTAGCCACATGCTCCGAACGACTAGGGGGCAGTGTTTCACTCACAAACCCTACCCCCCAAATGCACCACCCCACTCCCTCAATGTTTACGAACAGCGAACATTTCAAACCTCAAATCAAGACTCATCTCATAACACTAATGTCAAGTGTTGTGAATAAAGGCAACTTCTAACTGATAGCAGTGCAAGAATATGCAAAATTTGGCCACAATGCTGCAACTCTGACAACCGGTCAAAACAACACTGCTATATTATTTCACGTGTGGGGTCTGCCTGTAATTTACGCTACAGCTTGCTTAACTCAGTTTTAACAAGACCACAGTTATATCGATGCCATTTAGAATATTTTTTGCGAAATGTTCGTTTTTTGTCATTACTTACACACAACATACGTTTCGATAAATAGCCAAATTTAGATGTTACTTACCGATCTAAAAGAAACGTTGCGAGTTCAGCATCAAACCATGTGTTTTTACTCGCCAAGAGCTGTCTCTAGCAGTGGAAAGCCATGCCAATATTTACTCTTGTTTTACTTCTTGTCTTGTCTCTTTCCCGGAGTGGATGTTTGGGATGGTGATAAAGGTCGTTTAGCGAGAGCCTCTGCCATCTTTGAGTTTCTATGACAACTGGGTGCTGTAACTTCTAAGTGATTGACAAGCCCTCGGGGCTGCTCTTCTTCGTCCCCTCATGTTTCACACTGGAGGCCACAGTGACTCACTATCCCCTCTCAAGGCACATGTGGTATTACAAAAAAAGACGGGCCGCAGCTAGTTGGTTAGCATGCTAATTCCAGTCGCTATCTCTACATAGACATTTTGGGCATAGCATCACAACAGTTACTTCTTCCCATTATGTTGATAAGGTTAGTTCATTTTTTGAACGTTTTAAATTGAAATATTGGCTGAATCTTACAAATTACCCCTTTTTAAAGCAAAAACTTTAGCTATTGCATATGCATTTTATTGCTTATGGAATCAACCTTCCATTTCTAATTTCCTCAATGCATCATTTGTTCTTGAAAAGTAATGTAGACTTTCTTTAAGCACCAGCATTTTAAAAGTGACTCACATGTTCTTCTTTCCCCTACAGCGGTGGTTCTCCAAAAGGCTGAGAAACTGCTGAAGGTCAGCATCCAGCCCTACATTAGCTCCATACTGGACGCCCTGATGGAGCCAACCAGCCGAGGCTTTTCTGAGGTCCGTGATTTGTTCTTCAAAGAGCTGGTGGACATGAGCAAGAACACCCTCAATGAGGGCACCAAGGAGACGGTAGCACAGGTGCGGAAGTAGAGGACGAGGTTAAGGATGAGCTCCTTGTGCATGGTCCCAGACGGGTGATCAGATGTTTCAAGAGTAAAAATATTACATGCATGAACCGGTATCGGCATCAAGTGTGCAGTGATTTGAAGTCTGAGTAACTATGAGATCAAAACCATTCAATAGTCCAGTATGGATTGTGAAAGAGAAGTATAAATAAAATATTTATTCCCCCATCCTTGCCTCCTCCTCCTCCTCAGCACATGGAAAAGATCTCCATGCTCGCCTTCCATCCAGTGAAGATGCAGAGCTGCTATGAGAAGGTGGAGCAGCTGAGTCTAGAGGGTCTGCAGCAGAGGTTTGATGTCTCCAGCCCCTCAGTGTTCGTCCAGAGGGCCCAAATCCTCATGAGAGAGGTGACATTATACTACTACTACAAACAATTGGGTTTAGTCCTGTTTACAGTATGTGTGTTAAATTGGCCACTGTGTTGGTCCACAGTTACAGCTTTCAGTATTAAAGCATGATGCTGGTTTATTACAACTTGGGTCTTAGTTTTGTAGTTTTGTCCATCTTTCTGTCAGTTATGATAATATTGTACTCACCAATTTAACTGCTGGGATTGGGGGGACACAGTGACATCATTGCAACACAACCTGACAGGTCATGAAACACGAGCAGTCAGATGAACAGACAAGTTAGGAAGGTTTTTTTTTTCCAGATTATGTAAACATTTATATGGAGTTAAAACACACCAGTGAGCACACCTGAAATGTTACCAATAATCCCTGATTGCATAGGAAAACACACAAATATGGTTTGCTAAACCCCTTCTGCGAATAGCGATTATCTAATCAGAGGTTAGTTATAGAAACTAGGCATGGCAGGCCTCGAGTTTTATGTTTCTAAACATGCTACAATGGTGTTGGCCAGTAGTAAGAGTGATAGCCTGCCATGTTTCATCACCTTTCCAAAACTAACCACACAGCAGCCAAACGATCGAGAGAATCCTGGCTGGAGTGCAGGATATAATGTTAACCTTAGATGACTTTGCTAATCTCATCGGCTTGTCTTCATCCTGTAATCCTTTTCTCATATAAAACTGAAACACATTGATTGAAAACACAACGAAGCAGAAATCTTACCTTTGTGTTGTTTGTCCAAGTAACCAATGATGTACTTCTAATTTATGGTAAGTGTGAGAACAGCGTTATGTTAGAGGGAAAAAAACATTGATAATACACCTTTATCTTATAACACTGTTCTAAAATATCATGGTTATCTATCTATATTAATAGATCATAAACTGGTCATGAGGTTGACTTTTTCCCTGGGGCCTGTTAGCTGTAGCCTTAGTCTCTTTTGCATCATTACAGAGGTAGTTTTTGCAGTATTTTGTTGCTAGTGCAGATACAAGACTGTGAGAACAGTGAAGAATAAAACAGTTCACTAGAATCAAAAACATCACTTGATTCAGGTAAAAACATGAAGCTTTCCACAGTGGCATGAAGCTGGCATGTTTCTTTAAGGTGTAGATACTGAAGAATGAGAAGAATACTGAAGAAAGTGTGTGTGTGCGTGTGTGTGTGCGCGTGCGTGCGTGTCCCACAATACTTGCTATATAAAGCCCAGGGCCTTGAAATAATTGCATTAA
Source organism: Hollardia meadi (assembly GCA_037974645.1). Lineage (NCBI taxonomy): Eukaryota > Metazoa > Chordata > Actinopteri > Tetraodontiformes > Triacanthodidae > Hollardia > Hollardia meadi. Next base: position 9,866 of record JBBPCS010003992.1, read on the forward strand.
TTTCCCGTGTGTCCAGACTTGCACAACAACTCAGTCTCAGGGAAGAGATCGAAGAGGCAGGCATTCCAGCATTCAACACCCCCCCCCCCCCCCCCCCCCCCATGGAGAAATCGCTTATCACGACCTCCATGGTGGGGCCAGGGGCGGGTCTACACTTTTACTCAAGGTCATTCCAAGTTCAAGTATTGTTTAGAAACTACATATACTCAAGCTGTGAAGTGTCCTCAAGTCCTGTCCTCACCTTAAAAAAGAACCCCACTCTGCTACACAACCGCCAGTTGTCATGGAATTGTAGATGCAGATCAAAACATGTATATTAGGTCAATTCTCCTGTTATGGCCCTTTGACCAGGACACTGGCTCAGAGCTGGAGTTGGTCTCAGGTTGCAGTCAGAGATCTTGTTAGTACAGCTAGATTGTTCATGCATTTCTGATTACAAGAGACAATTTTACAAATTGCTTAAGATGCCCTCTTTAAGTTGGTACCAAAATGTATGAGTATTATATATTTCTCACTTCAAAATACATTGTGTTCTGCATTTTTGGTTTCTTGGAATCAGGATCTTACAGAGAGCTGGTAAAGGCGGCAGATAACTGTGGCTGACCTGTGAGTGGATCAAATCCAGGAGATCATGAAGTCAATATTTGAGCTGTGTTGCCATTATTGTCAAACACTTGATGATGCTGTGAAAGCTTGGAGTTATTTGAATTCATTCACAGAAAAACAGGTTCCCAGCCTCCTGTTCTAATGCACATGAGGGCCATGTATACTCAGTTTTTTGCCCCTGGCAAACGCAGACATGCATACTCACTGTGAGGTATAATGATGTTTGAATTTTTTGGAATCACATTCCAGTCAAGGCGGTTTTTCAGGAATCTGTTTTCCCATGCAAGTTAGTGTTTTCAGTCTTAAAGCTGATGTATCTTGGAACAGAAGAAGAACTTACACTGGTGTGAAATAATTTATCACCTACTCATTTTATGTGCAACAAACAAGGGACAGTTATACTGTGGGCTCTTTTGGCTCAGAGTTTGTGGATTGGATGAGGTACAGTAGGACTGTAAGAAGGTGAGCGCCCTCTAATGGTGGTTCAGTAACCTACCTAGGAGAACAGTGAATGAAGGGAAGGTTTGAATGCATGGATATTTCAGCAGACCAGTTAGTCACCAGTTACATACTGTATGATGCAGACTTTGTGCTACAAATTATAATATTGCTTACTTTTCCGAATATACTCCTCATACAAAGAAAACAAATTATTGATATTTATTAATTTTTCTATTACTTATTGATGACAAATTATGGCAATGACTTATTGATATATTTTACTGCAGCCTCTATAATGTAAGACTTTGGCCTCTTTCTCTTGTTTATGTCCACAGCAAATGGACAATGCAGTGTATACTTTTGAGCAGATCCTTCATCAGAGTCTGGAGGCTCAGGGTACAGAGGAGCTCTGTAAGACCATCCAGCGCTGCCAGGACAGAGTCATTAAGGTAAAACACACACACAGGCTAGTAGACGATTGTGTTGTATTCAAGTGTCCCGGTAAGCCATGACAGTGTCACAGTGAGCCAACATGAACAACACCAGGACCCAGAAATTGAAGCAGTTAAATGGGATTCACCCATAATTTATTTTCTTATTTACACCTGTGCTATTCCCGTCAAATCGGCTGACATAAAATAGGTCTATATTGTATACACCATGGAAATTTCTAGGGATGCACGATATTGGATTTTTGCCGATATCCGATATTTTCAAACTCATTTAGGCCGATTGCCGATACCGATATATATGCATCTTTTTTTTAAGAGAACCCCAAATCTCTACTGTACTAGAATTAACCTATTACTCTTATTGTGATG
>JBBPCS010003993.1:0-11731 GCA_037974645.1 Hollardia meadi
GTTTGTTTATTGGAAATATGATCGGGTTTAATGGACACAAGACGTTCAAACAAGGAAAATAAATGGACTGAGTGTTCAACTGCAAAGTTTGTCACGGACTTTGATTCATCAGACACGGCAATCAGCGCGTCAATTAGGTCATCCAGGTGAAAGAAAAGGGCAGAGGTCAGTAATACCAAAAGACTGTATAGGTATGTAGATATTTTATTTCCAAGAAAAATAGAGGGGTGGATCCCCTACTACACCAGACCATTCGTCATGTCTCAAACATGTTACTTGGAATTAATTTTAAACTGAATATTACGTATGTAAACCTATTTATTATACACAATTGTTTATCTATTACCTTCAGCTATTTCAACAATTTCTAACCATCTGACCCAATTTGAACTGTGGCAGCAGTGGTGCAGGGCCCTCTAGAATTACCATCATTATTATTATTGTTATTATTATTATTATTATTATTGTTATTCAAATGAAGCAGGATGATCTGTTTTGGTAAATGTTCTCAGTCAATTTTTTTTTAACATTTTGTTGCAAGCGGACGTTTGTCTCTGCTGATTCACTTTTGGAGAAATTTGTTAATTAAAAAAATAAAATAAAATAAAAAAACCCCCAAATACCTAACTAATAAACTAATGATTCAACCTTATTCCATTTAGTGCTACTTATCAAATATCAGCATGAAAACATGTTTAACTGAGAACATTATACCTGCTAAACATCAGCATCTTAGCATTGTAATTAGTGAGGATGCTAGCATGCCGGTATTAGCATTTAGCTCAAAGCACCCTTCTGCCTATGGAGAAACTAAACTGCCAAAATCAATAATAAAGAAATCATGAAATTTCATTTTCATTACAACAGGGCTAACCGCTTGAAGATGTGTTTTTAACTGCTGATGTGCTGCAGCTCTTCATCTAAAATCTCAGGCAATTTCTGATTGGACTCTTCCTCCCTGAGAGCCAATAACAAAACTCAAAGTGCACCTGGCACGCCTGAAATCTTACAGACCGTGGCCAACCCGTAAAGACCTCCCTTTTCCCCTTCAAGTGTGTCTTGCAAGACTCAACTCATGTCTGTGCAGTAGACCAGAGAGAAAGATGTTTTTAAAAGTCTCTGTGTGTTCAGCTCTCAGTATTTTATAGCTCCTAACTGAATCTCTCCTGCGTCCCTGTTTGTACTTTTAGAAGATTTGTTTTATTTTACCGTTTCATCTTGTTTGCTTAGGTGGAGATGTCATGTTAAGTTTCTGCTGGGGAAAACCCAACATTTCCTGATATTGCTGATCATAAAAAAAACTTTAAATAACAAAATTGCAAGGGACCTTTTGTGAATTATTGGAAATTATGTTTGACAACGAATTAGTGGACCTTTGTTAACGGCTATTCTTTAATACTACAGGGGGAAAGAGTACAAGTAGAAACTGCACAGTAGGATGTAAGATGGAGCACTGCAGACAACAGGCTTTTTACTCTTTAGCACTCCTTCAACATAAAATGTATTTTACCCGCTGTTCTGTGTTTTAATTTCACAGCCGCTCTGACTGGATGTATGTCAAGTTCTTATGGTCAGTCCAAACACAAACAGTTGCTCTGTCCCTTCCAACCAGTGCCTCCAATTCCTTCCAGTTCTACTGGTGGCAGGCAGCAAGAAAATGGCCCCAATCTCTCCACAGTTAATGCACCCTCTGGTGACAGGGGAGCTCTGCCTAACTGCATAGGCTCCTCCTCAGTAGGAGGAAGATTGTGTCTGGCAGACTGGGTAACCTCAGGCTGGACTCTTGATCTTGTGAGAGTTGGGGAGGAGGAGCGAGACGCTCCTTGTTGTAGTGGCTGTCTGGATCTTTCTAGACATTGCTCCCGCAACCCATTATCCAGCCTGATAGCAAGTGAAACAAGAGAATTCAGGTTAGCTGGTTTGTCCTGTGAAGCCAGCTCATCTTTCATTCAATCCTTTCATAAATACTGCCATTAACGCCTCCTCATTCCACTAGGCATGGGCAAAAATCCACAGAGTAATTAGCCACACTCCGATTGCCCTGTCTGGGATTAGAAAAGGTTAGAAGCATTCCCTGGAAAATCTGGCCAATCAAACACAGCCTTAAATTTGGCAACAAAGTCCCCATAGGAAGAGGTTATAGCAGAACTGCTTTGAGAATTAGCAAGAGCAAACTAGTCTTCATGTGCCTTGATGAGTTGATTAGGTGATTAGCTGCAGGTGCACTGGTTGAAGAGTGGGTCAGGGAATTCAGGGAGCCAGGCCCAGCATACACACACAAATAGAGAGAGACAAACTGAGGACAAACCCACACATAAGGGAGGGAAACAGGGGAACACAGGGAACATGGGAGACCAAATCCACTCATGACAGATTTATCAGAAGGACAACTGCCTTCATCTAAACAATTTCACTGAACCTGGACTGTGTGTGTGTGACCTTTTGGATGTATGGAAGAACACAAAACATGAATTAAAATTAGATCCTGACTGATCCTGTTGGCCTGTCGGGAGATTTAAAGTGAAGCTGCTGTGCTGTATGCGTAAGTGCGGACAGCATGTCTCTTACTGGGGAGATGTTTCACCCTATTTCATCCATTCACTCTTAATCACAGTGTTAATTTTTATGACCTGGCCCATCCAATCCGTGGATTAACCGTAGTGCCTGCAGATATAAATGTGATCTGTGCATCACTGCTGGTTATTCCCAAACATAACTCTGAAGAGACTAGTTTTTGGTAACATATCTCGGAGGGTTAACTCAGTATGTTTGCTAACTGTGTGGCTCAGGAGAAATTAATTTAAATGTCTTGAACAAAGACTGAAAGAATGACTCAAAAAGCACAGAGTTAGGCAGAATCACTTGTAGCCCTTAAAAAAGCCAATATGTGCAGATTTTCAGTTTAGGAACATAGTATTGTGATCATGTTCATGGAAATGTAAACTCAGACTAAAACTGATACTAAAACGCTTTTGATTAATTTCAGCAATTTGGAAATCAAAATACAGGATACAGAAATTGCTAATTTTGCTACTTTAAGGTAGCAAATGCACTACAACTTAAGAAAACACATTGGAGAATACTTAAGCAAATTAAGAAAACATCCTCGATTGGACAACACATGCACAGCATTTAGCAAATTCAATTTTACTGTATTTTCAGTGCATTTATGTATTTTGTGTCTTGTGTATTTTCAGAATGGTTCCAAAATGCTGCGCATGTGTTGTGCAATTGATGAAGTTTGCTTAATTTCCTAGTTTTTTGGCTATTTGCATGGGTTTTCTTAAGTTGTAGCATGTTTGCCCTTGTCTTTTGAAATTAACAGATACTGTATATAACATGTGCGCATTTAAAGAATTTACATTTCTGCCTGAATCACATCAGGTAGATTTTCATCAGCAATGGTGGTTCCCATGATTCCACACTTACACCTTTTGTTTTCTTTTTATTGAGACACCCTTAGTGTCATGAACTACATACTGTGCGTTTAATAAATATTTGGCACACACAAACAGTAATGTGGATTTTATTTCAGGTTGTCAAAAGCTTTTACTTGATCTCATTACTGTAAACAAATGACCCACTTGGTTTTAATGCTGAAATGCTATTTATTGCATGTAGTGTCATGATCAGCTCTCTGAGAGCTGCAGTGAAAGAGCAGATACAGATACACATGTAGATACATACATGATCTTAAATGTTACCTTACATTATGGTAGGTTAGGCTTTTCTGTGGGATGTTCAGTCAGATTCAGTGGCTTTGGGTATCAATTCTGTCCTCGTTAACATTTGAGCAGATCGTCAGATGTTACTCAGACAAGTGCCTCTGATGACTACAGAATATTTGAGAGAATATAGCACATATGGGTCACTGATGTACCATGATGTATAGACACATTGTATTTACTTGTCCTAAAAGAAATGCTTTTTTGAATAAAGTTTGTATGCAGGCTTTTTTTTATTTTATTTTTTTTTTTACAGATAAATAAGTTGAGTAGACTTATGAAATACAGACAGGATTTCATAAGGGATTCCGCCTTGTCACCTTATTCAACATCAACCTGTGTTTCATCTGCTAAATCTTCCAGATTCCCTTCAGAAGCCTACGCTGCAGCATCGTCATCATCATCACCATCACCGGCCGCTATCACCTCTTCATCTATGGCAATCTCCACTTCATCTCCAGCCTCCTCTAATTCATCTACTGCCTCTAACTCCACATCCTTTTCCTCCTCCTGTTGATCCCTAGCCTCCTCCACTTCATCTTCGTCAGCCGCCCTTTCATCTTCGTCAGCTTCCACTTCTTCTATGACAGCTTCTGCCATATCTTCAGTATGAATGTCCTCATCGGAAAGATTAAATGCACTCATGAAGGCCATCAGTGCATCTTTGACATCTTGCACCATCTGTGTCGTATCAAAGGGGTGTCCTGCACTGATCCCAGCCAAACAAGCAAAGACCAACAACACAATCTGGATCCTCATTTTTCTGAAAGAAATCATAAAAACTGTCAAAAAATACTATCTTTGAGTATTTCGCAACTGATTCTGTTAGATCTGTGGGTTTAAAGAGTCAAATAAAGGTACTTTACTCACCTTCTGTTTGCAGTAGCTTTCAGGTATGAAGGACTTCAACTCCAATTCGCTGTATTCTGACTTTCGAACTGATGCCCTTTAAATATATGTTCTTTGAGCCAACATGTTTGTTCAGTGACAAAGCTCATCCAATGAAACGTTTCCACATGTTTTGTTTTGTTTTGTTTTGTTTTGTTTGTTTGTGAAACAATGCTCTGAGGCATATGATGTAGTGGACAGTGACTCACAGTGCAGAGACACATTGAGACACCAAGGAGCAACTAAACGCTTGTATTTTATTTCACTTTTATTCACTAATGTCGAAAACTGATCAGGTGTAAAATATGTCTGGAAGTCCCTCAATTAAAGCATTATTACAAGCATTTATTATGTGTGGTTTTGGATTGAGTACTCCACATTCTAAATCACAAAATAATTTAAAGTGAAAATAGACAACCTATCTCTTCCAAGTGGCATTAGTTTTGGTGCCGGAGTTGCAAATACGGTGATAGGAACATGGCTACTGTTAGCAGTCTGGCTACTGTCCAAAACAAGACAACCATCAGAATTCCAAATGGACATAGAAATCCCAGTCTCGGTGCTATGATAAAGGCAGAGTAAACACCCAGTTGTGTTAATACATAGGAAGGTCTTGTTATTAACCGATCTAGTTGAAAAGAATGCAAGTCCCGGTGGTAAGGGGAAACACATATCGACAGGGTAACAGATTTTGACACAACATCAGATCACTTGCCATTGAGCGAATGCCCGCCTGTTCGCTCTTGTTTTACTCGATTTCTATCACTCTCCTTCTTTGTTTTCTTTGCCTTCTCCATCAGCAAGGTGATTTTTCTTTTGCAATGTATAATTTACAGTCACTCCATTTGTTCCACTGTTGCCCGAGGACAGTGACTTGGGAAAACAATGCAACTTCCTATTTTGCTTTTGTAATTGCTGACATGCTTCCTTAGTCCTGTTGCCTTGGAACACTAGGTTGTCACTGTAGACAACAGCTGCGAACACCAGACACACTGTTTACTGCATTACTAATACTTTTGTTTTTTTGTTAATTTACTTGCCAGTTCACCAATTTTTAAATCTTTCTCTACTGTGGCAAAATCTCAACGGGAAAAGTGTCCTGACTATTGGACAGTCAAAACATAGCTTTTCACTTTGGTTTTAAGATATTTGTTTTTCCATATTTGCTCTTTGCTCTGCTTCTTTGTTCTGTTGTTTATCTTTGTGCCCTGAGGGTCAGGCAGGTCAGCTGATGTGTTACTTGGAAAGCATTTTCCTTTAGTTCCACCTGAGTGTATTTGGCTTGTGTTAGTGTTTGGACTACAGTACATTCACAAGTCAATAAGCAAACAATGCTCCAAGGCATTTGACACAGTGTATGATAACCTACAATAACACAGTGTAGATGATCAAATGTTAAATATGTTGTCTTAATTAAAGCCTAAAGAATCTGACTATTGTTGAACACTTACTGTTTTACTGCTGTGTTTTTATAGGTTATGACAATATTAGAGGAAAAATTGTCAGAAATTCAATTCAATTCAAATCAATTAACTGGTTCATCCATATACCATGAGTTACCAATTTATTTCAGTAGATACACCCACCGATCTAATGCAATCCAGTTAAATAAATCCGATCATTGTGAAGTTTCCTATTTTAACTTGATTTTAATTTGGGCCCAAGCACTGAACGTGCAGAGGCTATCGTCGTGAAAGAGGAAATTGCAACACCACTGTACAAGGTCCAATTGGACCCAAACTTCAGAAGTTTGATCACTGTCCCGCCTTGAAGACATTCACATGCCTATATTCAGTTACAATAACAGCGCCACCTACTGGCAACAGGAAGTACGCCTTATGTGGCAACCCTAACCCTAACCTTAAGGGCCCGTTCAATACTGGCTGAGGGGTGTAAAGCCAGGTAGGGAAGAGAGGGTGCGAGAAGGTCGCAAGACTGTTGAATTTTGAGGCAGTGGGGAAGGATTGTCATTTTGGATAGGGTGTTGTATGGGAAGCTGTGTGATCGGAAGGAAGGGCCAATTAAGCAACTTTTGTTGCCTGATATATATTAGTATGTAATACTACCTGATGTATATTGCATAGAGAGGTGCTTACTCGCATGCATACAGATCATGGGCACCATGGGGTTGAAAGGACATATACTGTATATGGGGTTCTGGCTAGGTTGAATTCTGGCCCAGGGTAAATGTTTTGGGGCTAGTGTTGTCCAGCGCCTGTTTGAGTTGTATGGTATAAAGAAGAGTCGAACTGATTCAGAGGAAGTTAGAGGAATCTCTGTTTGAGATCATAGGGCCGCATTTTAGAGAACAGGAATTGTCAGTACAGGGAGGGGCTTGGCAGGAGTATGATGGACAGGGTGTGCAAGGTGGTAGTTTGGGGGTGAAGAGGCGAGGGAAAGTGAGTTGAAAGGTTGCAGCACTAATCTGTCTTCTCCTCTCAAAGGGCCTATATCAGGGTCACTGGGGGTTCACTCTAGTTTGGCAGAGGGGGAAGAAGTGGGTACAGGTGAGCAGTCACCCTCACTCACTGCCTCCCCTTTCGACTTCACCTTCGTGTCCATCTCCATGTGTGGCTTGTAGAATAATGCATACTACTGCCAGCTTGCCAAGGTCTGCAGTTAGTCATTTAGGTGCAAGAGATCTTGTTTACCAGCATGGTGCCTACCTTTGAAGTGGTCATAAAGTCAAATTATAACTGCTCTGCAGCAGTGGGTCGGGACCAGGCATTTTGAGCAGGAAGACGAGAAGGATGATAAAAGGAAGAGGATGAAGACAAAATAGATATACAGGAGGATCCATCAGCGGAACTGTCTGGACCAAGGTAATCTCTAAACCCTGAAGTCATGTAGTCAAGTCTAATTCACACAGCACAATGCCTGATTTTCATTCTGTATCACCCAAATCTTGAGCTCACGACCTTAGACACCAGGGCACATTGTGATCATGTTGAGCTATACAGAGAGGTGCTCTGAGATGGCAGGAATTAGATCCAGACAAGTTTATTGATCCCAAGAAGGGCAATGCATTTGCAGCTTATACACTATACAAGTCCATACATAAGATTATGAGAATTATGAGGTGGCTTGACAAATACGATGGCCTATCAGCACAAGAGCCCAGACCATAATAATTTAAAACTTAATAAATGACAAAGTTCTTTGAACTCATGTGTCTCTTATCCATTGTTTCTAAGTCTGGGTCCTATTATCCAGCAAATAATTTACTGATATTTCCCATCTTTACTGAGCAAGAGTTTTGTGCAAAAGGAATTAAATGCCTGTCCCATAACGACGCCTGTTCCAAGGTGAATTCAGTGATTGAAGCAAATAAATTCCCGGGCTTTTAATTGAAGTTTTACGGTATTTTTCTGTAGTGACAACGCTGTTCTTCGGGTCTGGTTAGGTCAAGGCACATGAAACACTTGGTTAAGGATATAGAAAAGATGGTTTGGGTTACAATGCACAGTTCTGCCACCAGAAAAGGCTGCAAAATGTTCAGACATCTTGCTAAAAATACCCAATGCCAAAATGGTCATCAGTGCTCTGCTACTCGGCAGTAGTCTCACCAAGTGTCTTACCACCCTCCAGCCCATCCTCCAAATAGGGAACTCAGCTTATATAGATGTAGTATGAATTATGCCATTTTACTGTTACTTTACTGCCTGTATTGTCCAAATGTTGATATGACATTGCCAAGAATTTATTCTGATGACTGGGCTGCTTTTTTGCTCAGTCACTCAAAAATAACTTCCTTTAATATCATAATACTAAAAGAAGCCTATTCCAGATTTTACTGTAATGGTGCTTATAAGACACTTGGTGGAATAATTAACTACTATTCCACATTTGGTTTGTTCATGTTTCCTGTATTTGGCTTAGTCTGACTGGTTTTACTGGTAATAAAAAAAAAATCCTTCCTTTCCACCCAAAGGTCAAGAAACTTCACGTCATGAGAATCTTAATTTTTATAACCTGGCCTGTGGATTAGCTGAATGCCTGCGGATAAAACTGTGACCTGTGCATCTCTGCTATTTCTTCCCAAACAGAACCCTGGAGAGACTAGTTTTTGGTAACATATCTCGGAGGGTAAACTAATTTGTTTGCTAACTGTGTGGCTCAGGAGAAATTAATTTAAGTGTCTTAAACAAAGACTGAAAGAACAGGCTTGTTTGAGATGAACTGCTCCTTGCCTGGAAAACGAACAGGAGCAGGCAGCAGCAGCAGGGGGCGATAACATAAAGCTGAAGTCAGGTCGCACAGTTTCCAGCAGCCTTCAATCTGTACAGAAAGTCACAGAAACACCAACATCCCATTTGATCACAGTCTGATTTACTAAAATATTATACCAGACTCATATTCTCACTCATAATCAACATTGTTGTTAAATTTGCCTTTATAAAGAACTTGCATATAACATGATACCTAAGTGTTTCATATCAAAATTCACAGCACAATCAGCTTTGTTGATTGTGAGACTAAATATGTTCTAGAGCAATGTTCGAAGAGATAATTTGGCCCAAAAGCTGAAAAATTGAATTCCGATTTTGGAAACTTTTTATATTTCTTCTGAAAACATGCCTTTACTCATGTGGATGAATTGTTTTGGAGATTGAAATTGGCTTATCAAAGTCTTAGGTTCACAAATGCAGTGGACAATTTGAATAAAATATGAGATAAATGTAAAATAAATGTATAAAATGAAATTTTGTTTTTTCTTAGTAGAAGTGTTATCTTTCACTGTTCTTTCACCAAATGTTAGAGGGAGACAAAATGAGACTGAATGACTTCATACTAGCACTCTATTTACAATATTTACACAATGACCATCTGTTCAGGTTTTAGTTTTTCAGATATCATGCTTCAAAATAATTTCTGTCCAGCTGCATGCAGAGGGCAGTATCACACTCCTTACATCCAGGGTGTATCCTTTCTTTGGCCTTGTTTTTGGCAGTGTACACACTTCTTACACGTGTACACACAATTCCACCAATTACGCATGGTAAGGCAGATGACGATCGTCTTCTGGACCTCCCACTGGTCGCTGTGAATCACGTACAGTCTCATGAGAATAAGGACGCAGAAGAGGAGAGTCTAAAGATTCTACGTCATTTTATCATGGAGATATTAATAAAACCATTGCGGAATCACCACAAAGATGTGCCCCACGTCCTTATTACAATATTACAGGGTGACCTATTAAAATGCTATGCAGGCAATCTGTGGTTTCTGTTCATTCTTCCTCCTTTTACATGAATTCTCATCTAAATCACCATGAGATCAGTTTTCTTTTATATAAATTGGCTGAGCAGACCTGTCCCTCTAAAACTAGATAAAATTAACTCAAAACATTAATAGACAAACACAGAGGAGAGAAATAAAAGACAACAGCTTTTGATCTGTCAGATATTCAGATTGTCAGGGCTTCACATCTGTACAGAATGTTATGAATCTTTACATCCTTCCAAGAAGTTTGTGTGTTGATAAATACTTCAATAATTACACCAGTCCAATGTTAATATAGGCTACAAAAGACTACAGATATGATGTATGGAGTTTATGATATAAATGGATGAATGTACATCGCCATCAGCCACACAACATGTATTCTGTTAACGGAATAAACCTTTAAATTAGACAGAATGAATCAAAATCTCTCCAATAAAAATAAAAAAATCAACAAAAAAAAATCAATAAATTCTATAAAATGTTATATTGTTGAGGCAACTTCTAAGCTCTTTGATCAGGCAACAGCCAGGCGTTTCCCATCATACCCTGAGTCTTGCAGTCAGTGGAGAGCAACTGCGGCGCAAAAACTGTGGCTGCCTCAAATTTGTGAGATTATCATTGCCTACTTATACTAGTCGGGATCAAGTCAGACACATGCATTGTGTGCCGATCACTGTTGATCGATTCTGCACAGAATGGCTCATCTGGAACAAGCCTAATGCAAGGGTGGATATCTCACTTCGCTTTTGGGGGGGACAATAAACAGAAAATTTTCTCAAGAACAATTCCTGAAGGGGACACCAAAAGTACTGTTCAACAAGAAAAACGCAACAAACTGGTATTAAATGTACAGTATAAGGAGGAAACGCTGATTACTACTTTTAAACTATACTGAATAACTGAAAGGTAAATAACTTAAGGGTTGCATCAGCATGTTAAAATGTTTTAAATAACTATATTAATAGTAATAATAGAAGTGTTCCTCAGAGGTTTTTGTATGTTCAACCAGCAATACCACAAATGGCCAATGGGTGGCATTGGTACACCATACATAAGGTACATAAGTATTTGGACTGTGACACAATTTTTTTTGTAATTTTGCCTCTGTACACTGCCACAATGGATTTGAAATGAAGCAATCAGGATGTGATTGAAGTGTAGACTTTCAGCTTTAATTCAAAGGGTTTAACAAAAGTATTGCATTAATGTACATTAAGATATGTACATGTAATATTTTGATATTTGCATTTAGCTCTGTGTTTGTTCCTATGAAACGTGCTGTGTGTGTGTGTGTGTGTGTGTGTGTGCGCGCGCGTGTCTGCGTGGATGTCAATAGGTTGCCATTTGTAGTGGAGATGATAGGTTTTGCTTTTATTGTTTCTGTTCACCTGCTCAGGGACTACAGATGGAAATTAGCTAGTAGCTAAATCTGGTACAAAGCATCTTCTCTCCCTGTCGGAGATTAATGTATTTTGTACATGGTCCCTGATATAAATAAACTCAATAAATCAAATCTTTTAGGAATTACAGCCATTTTTACACATAGTCGCCCATTTTCAGAGGCTCAAAAGTAATTGAACAATTGACTGACAAGCAGCTTCATGGCCAGGTGTGGCCTATTCCCTTGTTATTCCATGACAAATTAAGCAGATAAAAGGTCTGGAGTTGATTCCAAGTGTTGAACCTGCATTTGGTAGCTGTATGCAAGTTATTATGGATCCCACTGCTTTTCTTTCTACCCTACTCTGCCTCTCATTGGCTAGTATTTATTTTTTTTGCCTTTGTCCTACTCTGCCTCTGATTGACCCTGATATTCTGTAACGGGTTATGGTTGAACCCAATAGCAGCACAACACACCACAGATTGAATCGGTAATGACTTTTATTGAACAC
>JBBPCS010003994.1:0-11731 GCA_037974645.1 Hollardia meadi
TCTGATGTACTTTACTTTGTGAACGTACAGACGTATAGCGAGGAGAGAGTAGACAGAAACAACCGGCTGCTCAGAGTTGCACTAAACTCAGACAAACACGCCTTCATCACTTACTTACTCCCTTACTGACTCACTCACTTACTCAGCCTCAGGGCGACCCTTAGGGCTGGCCCTCTGCGGTCCAGCCAAAAATTTGTATTTTGTCATATCATTAAGAATATCATAGTTGCAGAAATTCCCTGAAATATTGTGATATTATATTAGGGCCACCTCACCTCACCCACCTCTACTTCCAGGTTGAAAATCATAGTTCTAAAGTAAATTACACCCAATCTAGCCATAAAATCCATTGCACCACACACGGTTGTGTCACGAAACACAATTTCATACCTTCCAGTTTTCATGGCATGGCTTCTAAGACCAATTATATTAAATCTATATCCTAAAATCACCTTTTTCTAATGCGAGTGCAGGCCCAGGGGGAAGTGAGTCGGAACACATTGTAGAGTTGGATGCTACGTAATCCAGTGAAATGGTGCCAGCATTAAAACTAGCCCTATCTTTTCATTTAAAGTCACTTTTATAATCAGCTCTCAAGGAATCACAAAAAAGGCAGTAAAAAGTAATAGAATGAGTAGTGGCACAGACATAAGTAATTATGTTAAAATCTCCTTTCACAAAGCAAGCTTGGGGGTGGGGGGGTGGCGGCTTAATACTGTAAGCCTCGCAGCGAGGACTGCCGTCATTGTGTTGCAAATAAATGGCTGTGGTGAACATGTTTGTGCTGTCCAGGACTATTTGTGTGATGTAATTAGATGTAAAATGCTTTTTTGCTGGCTCTTTAATTGACTTTTGGCTAGAGTGATTTGTGGCTATCAGGTTTTCCCTCGTGGCACGGTCTTGTCTCCAGTCAAGGCCAGTGGATTATTTGCAAACACCTAAATCCAGTTTCTTGAGCCGGACTTGTTCGATCAGCTCTTCAGTTGAAGTGATTTTTACAACCCTGAGGAAGAACTGCTTTAAAAATATATTCCTTACTATTGGTGCTCCGATTCCCCCAATGATACTCTCAGTTGCTGTAGTTGAAATACATCCCGACAGCTATTTAAACAGACCCGGACATTAAACATTCAGTTGAACACCTTTGAATCAAGTAATCCAGTTGTGTCATACAGCATTGCTGACTTCCAATCATCTCATATGTATTCCAGGTGCCCGACTGTATTTTAATGGCTGACACCTCAGGGCTGCAATTCAAGTGTGATTTATATCTAGTCATCACTTACAATCACACCCAAGGATCGGACTTTGTGCTCGCTGGACAAGCATAGCTAATACAGTGGGGAAGAAAAAGAAAAAAGAGTTGTGTCACATTCCCAATTTTTGTGAAAATTTAAATCAAAGGTGGAGAAGGTTAGACAGAGAGTATAAGAGAGGACTGACAGGGCTCCACATTGGTAGGCAAGACTGTGTCTCATCTTTAAACCAATTTCCTTCCTCAATACTCTGGGGAGTGGTCTGACTTGCACTGTTTCCTTTCTCCGAGTAAGTGTTTATCCTGCTTTTACAATTAGATCTCACTCCCAGCTGCAGCATTAATGAAATAGGCAGACATGTTCTCTGCATTTGAAGATTGAGGCAATATGTCCTAAACGTCTCCCTGTGTGGTAACAGGCTGTGAAGCAGCGCAGTTATTTGTTAAGTGTCTCACACATTCGGTACACAGATTTGACACATCAGGGGGGTTTCAGAGAGCCCTAAAAGGGAGCCAGTGTGAAGGTTATTTAGATATATGGTGCTGGTAAACATGATTTGCTACCTATTGATTATATTGATATTGCTTTAATTTATCTTGGTTTGGTATTTTGCTGTGTGTCCAGACTGTAGCGAAAAGCATACAAATGATTCTCTAAAATCGTTCAAAGAGTTATGAATGATATCTGGTCCTTTTTCTGGACCTTGAATAGTAAAAAGTAAAGCCAGAGCCAGAGTTGTTTTTGAGAGGTAAAGAGCCCAGCACTACATGTTGGAGTAATTTAGCAAAGAAACCAAGGACCTCGTAGTTCATGGTTGCAGTATTGCGCGTGTGTATGCGCATTCCTCTCTCTTGAAATCCAGTACAATCACTTAATGTACTCTACTGCCCCACTCTACATATGGGCTTTAAATGCTTTAATCGAAGACTTGCTCATTTTTATTGGTGTTCTTTATCGGTAAGATTTGTGATGATTTTCAAATGCACTCAGTGATTTGTGGCTAATTAGGGTGAGAGTTAGTTTGACCAAAAATGAATGTTTGCTCAGTGCAGCGAGTTGGCCAGTGGCGAAACAAAGACCATAATACACAGCGGGCCACATTTCTTTTGTAGACAGCGAAGGCTATCTAATACAGTACAGAATGCAGATGAAAATACCAGTCTACTTATACCAGACAGGGAGAGCGGCATTGTGGCATTTCTCAGAGAAGATTTACCATTTGAGCAGTTGCTTCTGTCCCCATGGTGAAACCTTACCTTTGAAAGCTGTATAATTCAGCCAGGAACACTCATGGCAACAAATTTATTAGTCTATTCATTTAGAGCCAGACTTATAAATGATAGTGAAAGTATCAATCCCTAATTGGTCTGTTTCGTTACCTATGATGCCATATACTGCAGGTGTCACATGTTAATTAATCTAAGGGAGACCTGCAACAGTTACTCAAGCAGCAAAGCACCCAGCCTATTATTCACTTAATTATTCCTCGTCAGTTCCCAACTTTTATCTGCTGTAAAACCTGTCCCTCTACACTGGTGGAATTGTTTATTCCGTATTTTCCCCACTAATAGTGCCTTCTCTGCCAGCTATATAAGCAGCTATTTTGCTGTGTTGGCCGAATCAGCCCTCAGGTGGGGAGTTAACATGTGATGCATATTTCAATATTTAATGAGCTAAATGGCAATGCTTCCAAAAGAGTTGTAAAATTCTGTGAAATGAGCAGAAACTGAGATATAAATTAGTTCTTGTGCACAGGAATTACATGTAGGTGTTGTTTCCACAAATTGGATTGTGGAAACAGCACAAATTGGACAAGTTATTTATTTTATTGTATAGTTATTTCCATCCATGCATCATGTGGAAGCTTTAGCTCACACTCAAGTGTAAGCAACCAGAAAAACGGTGGTTATGGTGAGTGTTTGGTTTCTGCCAGTAAACTCTGATCAGATAATAATTCACTTTATTCTAAACTTCTCTTTTTTAAAATAAATTTTTATAAAAGTATAAAGCAAAAACCAACAATGTGTTAGTCCTAGTTCAATCTGAAGACAAAAATGTAAAAAAAAAAAAAGAAGTCACAAATGCAGTGTATTGCTTCTTTTTTGTTTTTTTAAAGGCTAAATAATTTCCAGTTCCAAAACAGCTGTCCAGTGAGAAAGTAGTGTTTTTGTTGAGGACCATTTTCAGACAAAAATAATTTATGGCACAAGAATGGTGATATGTGTGAATCCCTAACCCTAAAACCATGTGTCATGAAATCAAGTGTCTCTGATCCAGTGTTTGGCCCTGCCCTGCATATTTTAGATGTGTCTCTGCTCCAACACACCTGATTCAAATGAATGGCTCGTTATCAGGCTTGATGATGAGCTGATCATTTGAATCAGGTGTGGCATATCAACATGCTGATTAAACAAAATGATTATTGCACAGGTGTGCTTTGGGCCTGTCAAAATAAAAGGCCACCATAAAATATGCAGTTTTATCTTGACATTTATTAGTCACTGAACTATAGAGTTGATCAGGTTGTTGATTGTGGCCTGTGGAATGTTGGTCAAGTCCTCTTCAATGGCTGTGCAAAGTTTCTGGATATTGGCAAGAACTGGAACACGCTGTCGTACATGTTAATCCACAGCATCCCAAACATGCTCAGTGGTTGACGTACTGTACCTGTTGAGTTTGCAGGCCATGCAAGAACTGGGATGTTTTCAGCTTTGTGTTCAGATCCTTGCAACATGGGGCTACAAGGATGATGAGCTCACAGATGAGCTTTCCTGAGACAATTTCTGACAGTTCGTGCAGAAATTCTTTGCTTGTGCAAACCATCTATTGCACCAGCTGTCTGGGTGGCTGGTCTCAGATGATCATGCAGGTGAAGAAGCTGGATGTGGAGGTCCTGGTCTGCTGTGGTTACACGTGGTCTGCAGTTGTGAGGCTGTTTGGATGTACTGCCATATTCTCTGAAACAGCACTGGAGACGGCTTATGAGAGTGAAATGAACATCCAACTCATGGGCAACAGCTCTGGTGAACATTCCTGCAACCAGCATGCCAATTCCACTCTCTCTCAAAACTTGCAACACGTGCGTCATTGTGTTGTGTAATAAAACTGCACATTTTAGAATATCAATTCTAAATTCTAAATCTGTATTTTTGGTGAAGGCTCAGTCGTCCACAACCAAGGATGGGGAGAGGTTCACCACTTTGTGAAACACATGACTGTATAAGGAATATTATTAAATGGACTCTTGAAAACTTTTGGAGCACAGCACTTGAAGCTATGCACTTAATTACAATGTTGGACCCTCTGTACACTCTCTTGATTGTGTGTTTTCTTTTTAAGTGCCCTGATCTAATGTCTTCCATACATTACTTTTGAAGATTACATTAATTCAAGCACTAGCTCTTCCCTATACTCACAGGCTAATATCGACTATAAATCCACATTTTAAGGCGTCTCATAATCTCGTAAGCGTCCCCATAGTGGGTTTGTGTCTTTGTAACCTTTTTCACCCCTGGTGAGTTTGTACCCCTACTGAATGGACACAGACACAGGCATAAAATGGCACTGTACTGAATTGAGCTTGAAAAACACTGAGTAAATCAACCCTCCGCTGTAATGGGTTGCTGTGTACGCTGACTTAATTAAAAGCGATGTTAAATAATTTCTCTGTGGTGATGGTGCCATGAACTCGGCTCAGCCTCACAGTGCGACCTGGTGCTCTTCGCCACGCCTGATTTCAGTTATCATGCACACTTGAGAAGCTGTATTTATCAGAAGGGGAGTATTTATCTCTCCTAAGAAAACCATCCATTACATTAAATTTTGATTTGTACATTTCTCTCTCTCTAGTAACCGTCTACAGGCTGAGTAAATCAGGGTGATTGTCTGTCTGTATATCTGATGAAATGGGCACACAGCAACAGAAAAATGAGGCTCTGCTTTGGAACCGTGCCTCAGGAGTGTCTGCTTCTTGCCTTGATTATTCTGTGTTATGGTTAGGCTGTGTAATATGGACAACAGCTCAGTACAAATGTAGAGGGAGGGAGTACTATTTAATTCGTTTAAGGGTTGAGTGAACTTGTCATGGCATCACTCACACACACGCGCACAGTCTTATCCTGGTTTCCTGGAGATTGATTCTGTCGCACAGAAATAGGCTTAGGATGAAGTCATATATTACAAGATGATTCAGCCTCATTAGAACTACTCCACACTGGTTCGCGGTTGATGCTGCAGACATATCTTCAATTTCAAAGCATCCAATGGGATGTTTGTGAACATGATTCAAAAGGATCGGTCAATTCATGCAGCACTTCCCTTGCAGCAACTTAATCCTGTTGGAAATATGGATTGTTTTTTTTTAAAATTTTGGCTGGAAAAAAGGGAATAAAAATTATAGATGTTGTAATTATCATGTTAAAAGAGAAGTATAAGTTGTTCCAAGAGAATCATTAAAAATGAATCAATATCCCTTAATGTGTAGATGCTTAATTTAAAATGTAATTATTGTTGGAAGTGTGTAATTTAATATTCTTTATCTTGTCAAATCCTTAGTCAGCCAGTTCTCAAACAGCCCCTAGCCCCCATCAGTCAGTTGAGCAGCAGAGTGCTGACAATGCAGCCACCGTCACACTGCTTTTATAATGGCATACATCAAGCCTTAAACACTTCGCAGAAACACTGAAACATCAACGTGTGGGTAATTTTTGTTGCCCTATAGATTCTGCCCAGACAGACAAAGTGCCAAGTAATACAGCAGGTGTGAAGCGAGCGCTCAGTGTTTCTAGCGGCAGCAGTGATTTTTGGACTTTGGTAATCAGTGAGTCTGTGGCATCTGCAAAGGGTCTCCTGATTCTGCTCTTGCCCCAGGCCATGCAACTAACTTGAAGTGCTCCAGTATGTAGAATGCTTTACAACGGGTCTTAATCTAAATACTTTATAGCATGCTGAATGTCCCTATGAATATGTGATAAGGATAGAGGCACCAATTGGAATTAAACGTTACACGGAGTGATCATTTGCATAAATGTGTACTTTATTTTAGACGTTACGCCCCTATGACACTATGTAAATATCAGCAAAGGGGCGGCTTCATCTTTGAATGCCTGTTATGCCATCTGGTTTTATGTAGTTTAAATTCACTTTTTAGTGAGGTGTGATGGTGTTGTTTGTAAAATGTCATGCTTTGCAGCTGTCAGCTATGGTCAGCCATTGACCACCTGAACTGCTCTGGTTTTCAGTGTGACAGCTGCACTGGAAGACATCACTGCACATCATAACTGATGTTGTGCTGAGCTCAATGCCCATGACTGCAAAAACCACTGGTTAATTGACCTGCAGTAACTCTGGGCGGCAGCCCATCTATGCCTTCCTGCATGGTCAAACATGTCCAGACATATTCTGAAACGCATTGTCCTGATCTTGTTTTTGTTTTTGTCCGACCTTTCCTGGGGAACAGTAATTCAGTACATCCCAAAAGCTTATTAGTTTGTCCCTCAATACGTGTCGGCCTGAAATGGATGAGTTCTTTTGAGTTTCTTTTCGTTGACATGACAATCCACGCCCTGAAATAGAATATAACATCTGTTCAGTCAATAATTGGACCTGAACTCCTTGTTAAAATGTCTCACCATGCTGATGGTTGGTTGTTCCATCTCTGCAACCACTTGCACATTTGAAGAATTTAAATTTCCCACAGGTATGGCCCTCAAACTTTAATGTGTAATTGCACTCTTTTTGTTTTGTTTTTTGTATGGTGTCAAGTAATACACTGCTACAAAAACTTTGTCTCCTGCTGCAGCGCACAATGCACTTACTGAGTATTTCACAAATGAGGTCCATTGTGGTTAAGTGCATCATTTTCATAGACAGCTTCTTGTGACTCCAGAGAACACGAACAAGCAAGCGCCAATTAATGATGGAGTTAAATCATGAGCAGACTAGAATTAAAACACACTACAGGCCAATTATCTTCTCCACCAGGGTGTAATCCGAGGTTTTGCACCACACTGCCTCTGGCAATTCTCTCTCGTCCTGCACAGAGAGTTTAGTGAAGTCCAGCCCCTCATGTGACCTGGAACTGGCTGAGGCTTACTCTTTTGTAGACTTCCAGTTCCAGACTGACAGTGATGCATTGGTTGCTGCTGGCAGAATTAGATAGATAAATAGAAAGAAATCCGTAACACCCCATCCTAGAGTCCATGTCTCGTATTGATCGGGTCATGCACCAGTAGATCTCCATTTGCCTCTACTAAAGTACATCATGCTTTTCTTGAGGCAGACCCTGAGGATTCACAGATAACAAACCTCAAAGCTTATGTCATTTGCATTTAGGGAACACAGAGGAAAGATGAAAAAACTTTCAAATATCTCCTCCTAAAATGTTATTTATATCATTACAGTGCTTATTCAGATGTATCCCTCTTGAGCTGAGCTCCCACAGAAACACTGTTGTAGGCAGGGAATCATGTGACAGTGTACAATGTCAAGTTGCTTTTATTGCACCTTTGCTGCCAAAGCCCAGTAGTGTTTAAACTGGATCATAGCAGAGCAGGGAATGATGGATGTTTGGAGCCACTTTTTCAATGTGTGGTTATTACATAGCGCTAGCGTGAAAAATCCTGAGGGACATAAATTCTCACATACCATTAAGTGAAATGTAATGTTATTCATCCAAAAATGAAAAGGGTAAATTGCAGAGAATGTATCTCAGGAAATGGAGGTCTGCCTTCATATACATGACATGTTATGAGACTGTAATGCTCCTTCTAAAGTGTAGAATAGAGAAGCAGAGGGAAAAGGGAAGAGAGAACCCTGACTTATAATGAAGTGCTGAAGTCGTCTTTTAATGTTACCTGCCACTGTGTAGAACCAACTTGTCCCCTTTAAAATGAATTACACATTAAACCTTACAAAAGCACAAAACAGAAAGTGCATCTTTCAACCATTTGTGTTGCTGTTGCATCACATGGTTCTTTAATCTCTGCTAAATATATCAGCGCTGTGAACAGATCGCTACATTCTCCCAGCTCAAAGCACAAACCCCTGCATCTTATCTGGAGGGTGAACTCACTTTTTCACAGATTTAAGGACTTTGTACTCCTCATCTGCATTTATATAAGCATCCATAAAAGCTGGTGTCTGGTCCTTTTGCTTCTCTCTTCCTTGGACAGTCTTAAAGAACAGGAATAGAATTGAGATGCTGGCATAGGCTACTTGCTCGACGGAGGCAGCAGCTGCATAAACAATGCTTTATTCACTGGCTCCCATTTCTACACTGATAATGCTGAGTCACAACCTCATGTGCACGCATTCAAATTATCCTGTACCATAGCAACCGCAATTGGTAAACCTCTTCCATTTGAGAGGTTATGGAAAATGTCATTATTTTTCGATTTATCCTTTCAAACTCGGTAAAGTATGAAGCAAAACCCTGCATTATTATGCAGCTCTCTCGGCATCTCTCCATGAACCCTAACCTACAAAATTCCTTTTGTGTTATGCTGATGATTTACGGTCTTTTGAGATGAAGTTAAGTCACAGAGTTGACTTGACTGACTTGCAAATAACTTGTAATTCAATGTAAATGTAAAAAGTACATTTCTTCATTAGGGTGTAGGCTATTAAAATGTAATAAGTGACATATCTAATGTCCATTCTGCACAACCATGCAGCACCGTCTAGAGGAGTGCCACGGTGAATTCTGGGCTCTCTGACAACTAGTGACACTCTCTCAGTTCATGTTTTGTACCACATTGACACACAAAACTGTTAATCCCACATGATATTACACACAATCATACCAGAATTTGGTAATATGTTAATAACAAGATGAGACAAGTCATATAAGACGCGCTGTGGTTAATGAATTTCACTGCTACAGAACTGAATTACAGCCTTGTGTGATTGGCCCATCGGTGTTGTCATGTTTGGATGTCAGTAAAGTAAGAAAAGGGTTCTGAAAGTTCAACATGGTTGACAGTGTGACCTGGTGTAATGTCAGAAAGTGCAATTTCAAAATCAGTCTGCTTTCATAACTTTGTGCACCAATTTACACTCCACAGTTCTGTTGTAGCATTACAGGCAAGAAGAGTGAAATTGCTGGGTAAGGCAGCTGAAAAGTTTACAAAGCTATCTCCAACAGTATATTTGCTATATGTGCTATTTTAATATTATTGATGTTACAACTGACACATAACCGGGGGACAATTTCCTTGATGTTTAAACTGAAGTTTAAACTTAAAATAGTCAACTAGTCAAAAAGTAAGTAATAATCACTATCTTCAATCAATCAATCTTAGATGTAACATTTAATTGCCGTTGTTAACATCAGTAATGGATGCTTGCTCTTTATAAAGCAACATACGTGGAAGACATGACATTTCAGTGCCAATCATGTCAATATGTAATTTAAATGTCTACTGTAGCGGCTAAGCCTAAACCTAAAGCCACTGAAGTGCTGCATATAATAATTGACATGCTCACCACAGCATTTCTTAGCAGTGTAACAGAGTCCGACTTCTACTTCGTGTCTTTGATGAATATTTATTGCTCACCACGTTCTTCAATGTGTTACATCCATAACCATTGTCCATAAATCTTAAAACGGTCAAGTATTTCACCAATACAACAACGCAGAGTTCGCCTCACATAACGGTTAAAAAAAACTATTTGTGCTCCATCCATCAACACCTGTCACCTAATTTTTGAAAGTTCCCACCTCTATTGTGATTGACCCAAACCACAAAGGTGACACATACTGGACCAGTTTGGTGTCCGACATACACTTAGCTCTAGAAATGACTCCTGTATGTACAGTAATAGAATAATCCTATAATAAGTTTAGCTGACTAGTATTTCTTATGCTGACTAGTGAGGTTAGCAATGTTTAATCGACTAGTCCAACAGTACTATACATAACCTTAGCCCAACATGAGACCACACAGATGTGGCTTCGCTTGCTTATTATTTATAACAAGCACAGAAAAACACTCTCAGTAGAACTCAAGTGTTGGGCTCACACAGATAACAGCAGCCCAGCTGCCATGGCAGGGGTTATTGATGGGCTGTCACTGCAACCGCATGAGCCAGTCATTGCTAAACTGGACCCGGCTGATTTACAAAGCGTTGATCCTTACATTAGAAGAAGTGTCAGGTGAGGGAAAACAGACAGGTGAAAGGTTGACTTTGTGGCAGTTTTAGGCTATATTTGGTTCATATAGGTTCCCATGACCCAGTACATTGTTTCAGCAAACAATTTAGCCCTTTTGCCTTTAATATTTTAATATTTAAGAAGCTTTGTCCATCCGTGGTCTGTAACAGGTTAACATACCACTTGTGTCTACACAGTGGAGAAACCTTAAACCTTTGCTTTTCTGAAGCAGCTATATGCTTAAGTATTTGTCTCAGAACATAAAAGAGTATCAAAAAAAAAAAAACTACTATCCAGAAGAATAAAAGAGAGTGGATGTTTCATGTATTAAAAGCAATCTGGGGTGCCATAAAATGTTTTTTGATTTGTATTTCCAGATTCTATTCATTTTTCCCCCCACATTCTGTGTTTCTCATTTAAATTTTTTCTGAATTCCGTGTTTTATGACATTTTGTCATCAGAAAGAGTGTCAAGAAGAAAATATCCAAATTTAATGAATATCAATGAATTTGATCTAACACAACATTGCAGTGTGTGTGTGGTGCAAATTTTGTGATATTCTGCGTTTTCCAGTTGTTTCTGTAATTATCAAATTCTGTGAGTGCAATTTGTTTTCTGAATTGCAGAAATCCTCCAAATGCAATGAAAAGTTACAGTTACATATAGACAGCTCCTTCATTCGACAGTCCTTTGGCGACCTCTCAGACCACAACTTTAGAGATTTATGTGGGCAAACTAAACATTTCACACTTTACCTTTTCCAACCGTTTCAGTTAGACTGCTCTCTGAGCTTCAATTTACCTTCTCTGTGGTTCATAACATCAATTAAAAACTGATAAACCGATAAAAATGAGTGCCTAGACTGTGTTCATTGTAGTATGTTTAGCTTTCCCAGGGTTAAAAACTTAATACCCATAACGTATTAAGTAAAAGTAATTTGTGGTTGTTTTGTGCTGGCAGAGACACAGATATTCAGGCCAAACTAGCACAGTTATTTGGTGCATACCAAATAATGACATTGTTGCCACCTGCTTTAATGAAATAGATAACCTCTTCAAAATTCAAGTTGACAGCCATAAAAGTGTTCGATGTGAACATACCTTTGTGCCTTATGGCTCAGAGTATCACCTTGTCTGTCTCGAGCTTCCTCTTGTTGAAGTTCCCCTGAAAACGTCTCCTCTTTTCCTTCACTGGCTGTCTTATCTTGTTTGTTGCTGCCCAGTCTTTGAGTTCGACTGTGCCAGATACATTCTACACACA
Source organism: Hollardia meadi (assembly GCA_037974645.1). Classification (NCBI taxonomy): domain Eukaryota; kingdom Metazoa; phylum Chordata; class Actinopteri; order Tetraodontiformes; family Triacanthodidae; genus Hollardia; species Hollardia meadi. Next base: position 11,668 of record JBBPCS010003994.1, read on the forward strand.
CACACGCACGCACGCACGCACGCACGCACGCACGCACACACACACACACACACACACACACACA
>JBBPCS010003995.1:0-11730 GCA_037974645.1 Hollardia meadi
CTGAAAAGCCCTCTAAAATGCTCCCACACTTTTGATCTCCGCCGTGATGCAGTTGCTTGACTTGGCTCGGCCATGATCCACATGGTTTAGCGCTCTTATTAAAATGAAGTAACGTAGTCAGTGCAGCCAACAACTTAATTAATGACGTAAGCAACGAATCGACGAATAAATTCATTGGCAACCATTTTCATTATCGATTTTAATCGATTAAATCGATTAGTTGTTGCAGTCCTATTGCCAAGTACGTTTTCACATACAAGGAATTTGCTGTGGTGTATTGGTGCATAAGGATTAAGGCAACATAAATACAAAAGAATAGAAATAGAAATTATCAACATAAAAAAGAAGTAAATCTGTAAAATTATAAACAGTAGAAACAATATGTACAATATCTTATTTACATGTATGTGCAAAATATAGACAAGTGTGCAAGATACTGTAAAGTCCTGAGGATGGGGGGATGATAGTTAAGTGTCAATGGGGGTCTCTGACCTTGTTGATGAGGCCAGCTGCAGAGGGGAAGAAACTGTTCTTATGATGTGAGGTTTTGGTCCTGATGGACCGCAGCCTCCAGCCAGAGGGGAGTGTCTCAAAGAGTTTGTGTCCAGGGTGGGAGGGATCGGCCACAATCTTACCTGCACGCTTTAGGGTCCTGGAGGCATACAGGTCCTGGAGGGATGGCAGATTGCAGCCGATAACCTTCTCGGCAGAGTGAATGATCCGCTGCAGTCTGCCCATGTCCCTGGCAGTGGCAGCATCGTACCAGATGGGGATGAATGGGATATTATCTGGGGATGAATGGGATATTATCTTTAGCATCTAATTATTAAAACTGCTGTAGTGAAAGAGCAAGATTGTAATGATAAATGTGGTCTGTGTGTCTTAACAAAGGAAAATAAGAAAAATACAAAACTTTGTTGTTTTAAACAACCCTTTTGGCCAAATGAGTATTCATTTCTGGGTTTATGATGTGCACTTGAATGAATTATGACAACCCTGTCAGCGCCCATACACTTTGCACCATGCACCATGAAGTCTGTGTCCCGGTGTGTGTCAAACTCCGACACAGACAGCGGCCTGAAAACAGTGTGTCTGTTAGTGACATCAAAATGCAGTAGATAGTTTTTGAAACGTGACTGGTTTGGTACAAATATTTACCTGCCAACTGAGGGTACCCTTGCTCGACCTACTGGCCAAATGAAAAAATCTACCCACATTTGGTGCTTGGCAGTTGTAAATTTCGGGCCCCCCACACACACATTATGCACTGCCTTATTCATACTGCCCTTAATCAACCTTAACTTACAGGCCGTCATATGGATGTGTTTTTTTTCTAGTGTAGTTCACCTTTCTCTCACTTGTCACCAGCTGCATCGGCACAGAAAACTGAATGTGGGCCTCATAATTTTTGAATGATTATTAGAGATTAGCTGTATGTCCTAATTTTTACTCACACACTGCTCATAATTTTTTTTCTGGTTCGCGCATGTCTGTTTTTAGGGGCAAATGCGAGTGAAGTGTTGACACAGTGAATGGCACTTATCTTGCATTCCATGGTGTTTAAACTGTTGTCTCTACTAAGGAGTTTGTTTTTGGTGACACTGTATTTTTATTACCTTGTTAACCCATTCAGTCAACTTTGGTGGAACGAGTTTTTGATGTGGATGAGAATTAATCCTGCAATGCAGAACTTCTGTCTCTCTCTTCTGGCAGTAATTACACAAACACAGTTGACTTGCTTAAGATGCCATATGCTCCAACATAATTCTAGTTGCTGTAGCCCAAACTGAAGCCTACTCAGGCACTACACTTGCTCCCCGTTCTGCTCAGGTAAACCAATCTTTCTAAAACGCATTACTACCGATAAGCCAGCGCTGGAAAGGTGCCAACGACACCGGTTTAAAACTCCAGCATACAGCTGATTCAGCTTAATCAGCATTGTATGAACTGTGCAAGGCTTAAAGGTAACGGACATTTGCTAATATGTAAAAAGTCCAGCGCTCCAGGTTTTATGGTGCAGGTTGTTTCTCATGAACTGCTTCACTTGAATGAAAACCAGATGTATATTGCAATGGTCAGTGTGTATTTTAAAGTTGATCCAGATCTACGTACATGCACATTCGAAACATTTTCAGTATTTAAATTGCAAAAAGGACTAGAGGGTGCAGTGTTCAAGTTCAAGCAGCTGAGGTTAAGAAAAAAAATTTCGCACACACAAAGTGGACATAACCTGCCCTTCTTCTTTTAATCAGCCAGTATTTTACACTCATCTAAAAAATCAGACAGGTGATTTAACAAACTTTGTTTGCGTGAGCCATATGACCCACTGGGTGACCATTTACATCGACTTGGTGTTGGCTGGTTGGCTGGCTAGCCCAAGTGAAGTTGCAGTACTGTTTCCCCTTTGGTGAATGCTAAGCCTGAATCTGAGCAATGAAGCATTGTTTCTAAAGATCTACGTCGGAGTCCTCAGCAGCGGTAGTCATATTTCAGCAGCAGGATAGCACTCCTGGTAGATGCATATAGGTAAAAACACTGGAGTGAATTTTCGGCAGAATTATGCACTCCCTGAGATGTCTGTATTTAAAGGAAAGGCAGATTTACTGGCAATGGTTTTACACTTTTACTGATTGAGAGATGGCAGTGGTAATGTGCTAAGAAACATAGCAATGCATCAGCAAAGGCAGTGAATAAGACTGCCAGGTAGCAAATGTGGATGAAACAATGTGTTGTTTATTTATTTTTAAGAAGAAAATGCATTCAATATGATTGTTAGACCTCAAAGATACACAGGATGAGTTTTGGTGACAAACACTGAAAACGGACAATTTTGCTTCTGAAAAAGTCCATGGGACACTTAATAGAATACGCACAGCCTGTTTAACCATGATGCGTCTGTCTTTTGCCTTGCAGTAACGGAGTGGGGTGATGACGTACGGCCCATCTCTGAAGAGGAAGCCATGGTCATCGTCAACCACCAATCCACAGGAGATGTGTGCACCCTCATGATGTGCCTGCAAGACAAGGGCACGGTAAGAAGAGAGAGAAAAATGAATGTCACTGCAAATAAATTCCTGTAGAAGTGCACACATTGCTCTGAATACGTTTGTTTTGCTAAATGATAGTAACACATTGTTTATGAGAACAGGGTTCAGATCACTACACTTTGGTATTATCTAGAAGTACGTATTGATCACATACAGAAATTACTTGTATTACCTTAAGAATATCACCAGCAGCAGAAGTGAGTTTGAAAATGGAACATTAGAGGAGAGAAGTTATTTTCTGTCAAGCCTGAAAGGTACACATTTCACTCAAAGAAATGTACCTGTACCAAAGAAAACCCTGTACAAGTCATTATGGAGATTGGCTATAAATATCTTGGATGGTTGGGGCATCTGTGTGGGTGTGTTCATTTTTGTTATGCCTCTGTACCGGCAACAGCCATGGCCGGAAGCATTGTTTTTCGCGTTGTCCGTCCGTCCGTTCCATTCTTGTAAACACGATATCTCAGGAACACCTTGAGAGAATTTCTTCAAATTTGGCAAAAAATATGGACTTGGACCAAAGGATAAACTGATTAGATTTTTGTGGTCAAAGGTCACTGTGACCTCTTAAACGCATTTTTAGTCATAACTCATGATTTCAAACAAAGGTTTAAAATTGAAGATGAAGTGATGACATTTTATATCCAAAAGGTCAACTTCACTGTAACGTCATAATATTCACTTATAATAAACACTTTTCTGGCCATTATTCAACACCATTAGTCAGGAACAGAAGGGGAGATTAGATTGTATGGATCTTCTGTGGGTTGAAGATGTGTGTGAGGCATTCATGTTTTAGAATTTGGAGCTTCTTTGTAGCAACATCCATATTTGAACCATTGTAGTTCATTACAAGCTCTTTGATATTCAGCTTCAGGTGTTGCATCATGTGACGAAACTCTCTATTGGTCACTACATGTATTATGAGTCTGGACAGACATGGATGGAAATTGCAAATTTTTTTGGTGCGTGGAGAAATACAACCGTGAGGCGGTAATTCTAGTTGGGTTTTTTTGGGGGGGGTGGGGCTGAGGCTGGCACTGCACTGGAGCTGCGGAGCTGCAAACAGGATGACATGATCTGCCTCAACAACTGCATCCCTGGCCCAGTTTATCCTCTTAGCACTGAAAGGACAGTAAGCCAAAGCTGCATCGGTGCAGGTCATGAGGGTGGAAGAGTCAGAGGAACTGTATCTGGCACCGAAGCCAAAGTCGTATGCTTTTGCTTACAGTCAGATGTGGGATTGAGCAAAATCATGCTGGGTTTGTTCCAGATTTTCATTGTATTTCTCCTCCCTTTTTCAGGTGGTACGAAAAATGATGTGGTTGATGGACCATGTGTTCAAATACACAAACTTTGGCCTAGTGTCCCTGATCCATGGGGACTTCTTCATCAGACAGGTAAGAGACCCACAATTGACACCAAACAGCTTAGTAAGTTTACCTTTGTCTGAAACTTTACATGTTTAATTCTATGTTTTATTGTCACATTTGTTATTCAGCCATCAGAAGTTGAAAATTAACATGCTCTGTCACACATTGTTAACACTACACATCCAGTGAGCTGCCCAGCAGGTTTTTTTAGTTTGTAAATTATCCTACATCAGCAGTTATCGCTGGGAGGTGAATGACTGTTTCCCCTCACATGTCACCACCATGTTTTCACTGAAGGCCTCAAAATTCAAGCATAAACCTTTTGGCCGCAAACCAACTCTTTAAACTTCCCAGCTAGTGTTGGCTTTTGTTTTCTGTGCTCTGCAAAAATGGAGTTGCTACCCATCTGCTTGTCACAGCTGCACAGCAGATATGTTGGTGGGTTTCTTACAGCCTTGGCATCCTCTAAGAAGGTTGCCAGTGGACAGTAGTGTGTGAGGGCTACTCAGCCCGGCTTGGTCAGACTGACCCTTGTTTTGTGGGGGTAGCTGGAACAGAGCAGTCTGCTTTGACAGGCCTACACATGGAGCCTACAGGGTTCATATTGGCCAGGGAATTCCTGGAATATCATGCAAGTTTTAGAGGTTAAATCTAGACGGGCAACAATGATTGACATTCATAGCAAATCAAAATATTATAACATTTGGTTGAATCCACTCACAAGAAACTAAAAGGATGTGGCATTTGTATATAGAGGTAACAATAAGATTGTGTTTATTTATTTTCAGGCTTGGGGTCGATTCAGTTTAAAAAAAAAAAAGATATACATGTGCTAATTTTGGTGTGTAGTATCAGTAGAGTATGGACATCCATTAATCAATTTCAACACAGATGAAGCAGAAAGGTCTGCACACTTAATTCATCTGGCTTCTGCTGTTTGTGCTTCTTGACATCAGCCTGATGTGGAGACACCTGGATAGCAAGCATGAGACTCTTCAGACTGAACAAAGCTGAATCTGCACAGTGTTCAGTTGACTCCAGCACTTCATCTCTCTCTACAGTTAGCAGACTATTCTGTTAAAATAAAATGTGAAATGTTGTAATGTTGTGAAGTTTGCAAACCTTTTCAATAAATTTTGACGGTTAGACATGTGAATAATATGCACAAGTTATTTCATTAGACTCTTTCTCCACCTCCCTACACATACATTTTGTGTAGTATAATTCATTTGCCAAAAAGACAAAACATACAATTAACAAAGTCGGTGAATTTGACTGATAGCATTATTTTAAAATTTATTTTAAAATTTTCTAGTTATCCCGATAATATCGTTATCGTGATATTTTTTAGCCACGATAACCGTGGAGTGAAAATCTGATATCGTGACAGCCCTAGTTCGGATCATATTGGATCATTTTTCGGATAAGCAAAAAGGAAAAAAGGGTTGGGGTTAATTACAAAATGTGCTACTTTGTGCTCTGTCTGTAGTCACCACCATAGATATTTTATAAGTATTATACAGTAATTTATTGTATCTTTAAATACATCTGTGGTCACCACTCCTTAGTCTCACTCAATGTCCCGCCCACTGCTCTATATGATTGGTTACACATGGATTTTTTTTAAAATCTCAAACATTTGTCCATATCAACAAAAAATAAAAAACTAGATAAAATCAGAAACTTTTTAGAACTATTTAAAAAATCGATGCTGTGTTTTTGAGAATTGATAACACAAAACATAATATGCCATACTTAAGTATCAGTATTTTCTTATACCCCTAATATTTCTCATTTGTACCACTGCATGTCAGAATACATCAGTTTATGTAATGCCTAAGATGTTGGTCATATATTCTCTGTGGGACTAAACAGGACTTTCTGGCACCAGTTCCAATAGGACAAAGATTTTAACTTTATTATTATTACTTCATGTTAAATGAAAGCACGGTTAACAGGTTGTCTCTTTATTTGTTTTGTTGGGAAAATTTATGAAAAGCCCACACATCCCTCTCTCACTTTTTGAGCTGTAGAAACACCACAGCCCCGGAAAGAGGGAATTATTTTTTTTAGGTCATGGAAATGCTTTGCCACAGAATTTCACATCAGGCACTGCACCGAGGGTGAAGCACCCCGAGCCTGCTAACAGTCAGACGTGCAGCAGCAAGCTAGGCCATTTCTGCCATCCTCTCCCTGTGACCCCCTCCGTCATTCTTGTGTGTGCATTCTTGACATCCTTCCCCAGAATACTTCACACATCCACACGGCACAGCAAGCATCTGCCCCAGTCCCCCAAGCAGCTGCTGTCCACTCAGGCTGGCAGACATGTCTCCCACATCATTAAGCACAGCACAACACAAAACAGCAGGCTTTGATGGTTGTAGCAAAGTTACTTCTGGTACAGAATTGTATTTTTTTCCTTGGTTGTCTTGGTGTTTTCTAAAACTCAGAAGACCCCCCAAATTAGAGGCATACCTCAATAGTATTTCATGTTTTTTATAGCTGACCTGAATGCTTCAAAGCTTCAGTCAATGCCATAATAATCGCTGTCCAAATTGGTATTTAAATGCTTCAGATTTTTTTTTTCTTCTTTTTTTTTTTTAATGCCTCCATGCTGGCGATAGCTGTGGCCAGAGGCATTATGTTTTCTGGTTGTCTGTCCGTCTGTCCCATTCTTCTGAATGCAATATCTCATGGACACCATGACGGAAATTCTTAAAATTTGGCACAAACGTTCAACTGGACTCGAGGATGAACTGATTAGATTTCGGTGGTCAAAGGTCAAGTTCACTGTGACCTTACATCTGTCCCATGCTTGTGAACACGATATCTCAGTAATGCTTTGAGGGAATTCTTTCAAACATGGCACAAATGTCTGGGGCGATGTTTCCATCTTTGCTCACTACAGTTTAGCCTTTCCTATCCTCAGGTGCTCATAACCTAGAGGTTATGAACTCTTTAAAAGACAAAAATGTAAAATACGGATGTGTTATTGGTATCCGCCATGAGAAGCAGGTGCATATTGTGCATCCCTTATTCTTATTCTCGTATATGATATATAACTTATAACGCTTAGTCTCAGTTCCCAATTTATTAGGTACAACTAACTGACAGATGTTTATTTGATACATCCCATTTATATCACTGAGTGGAAAAATACCTCTGAGTTTATAACCAAATACAACTCAACAGCGCCACAAACTATACCCTCCAAAGTAATCGCTCCCAGGTTGACAATTTCAGCAAAAACTGAAGGTAGGGTAAACTGCATGACTGTATTGCTAGACTGCATTAGTGTACCTAATAAAATGGCAACTGGGTGTATATGCTTGCTTCCAATTGTCAAATTCATGTGGAAGCATAGCTGAAAGCTGACCAAGTTGCTCAGTTAAAAGACAGGTTGCCCAATACCAAAGACCTTTACCTATCGATAAACATCTGATTATTTGGTTACATCCAATCCCAAGTCAACATGTAAAACATTAATTTTGAAAGAAATTAAATTTGTCTGACATTGGGAAAGCAGGAGAGATACTCGGTCCAAAAAACATCTTCCTCATTCCATGTGGCTCTTACAGCTGCAACAAAGCTGCAGCAACAGCCACAAGGTCATAAATAGGTTTGTGATGTGTTTGAATGCCTGTCTCTCTCTGTGAAGCTGCAGCTAAAGTTCATTCTCTGATTTTTGTTGTGGTAAAAATACTGTTGCTATTTAGCCATTTTCCTTGTGTGGTAAACAGTTGAACTACATACAGCTGCATGTATGCTCACATGACACAAAGAGAATCCAACCCAGCTATGCTAAAGCATTTAAAATGGCTTTTGACTGGGCCTAGCTAAAAATCAATCTTGCTCCTCCTCGTCCCGCCACCGTTAATGCTCTTAATGTTTTCAAGGCCTTCATGTTTTGCATCCATTTCAGTTATGCCATTAATGCTGCTCTGAGTGCTCCACAGTGGTACTGCATCTACATTTGGTTTGTGTTGGCTTGATTTCATTTGTTTGGTTGTTTGTACACTGACAAAAAAAAAAACCCAAAACATCTTAAGTGAATGAATGAGTACCTGGTCTCAATCACTTTGTTTCCTTAGGGCAAATAACAAAACTGTTTCAGATAATTGTACTTTCTGAATTAGTCCTTTTTAACTGCACTGGAATCTCTAGTGCAATAACCTTTTCCATCTGTGATTAAAGAATGGATTAAACTATGATTCTGGCATTCTTTATTTCCTTAACGTACTTCCTTTGTTCCTACAGGGTAAAGCTCACAGAGACAAGCAACTGGTCTACCTGAAAGATCACCTAGACAAATACTACCATAGCCGTGACAGGAAGTGGATAGTGCTGTTCCCTGAGGGCGGTTTCCTGCGCAAGCGGCGGGAAACCAGCCAGTTGTTTGCCAAGAAGCATTCTCTCCCCCATCTGACCCACGTCACGTTGCCTCGTCTCGGTGCCACCCACGTTATCCTGAAAACCGTGTCTGCCCAGCAGGAGAATGGCAGCGTGGGCAGCGAGACTGGGACCCCTAACCAGACAGGTAACATAGACACACTCTATGGCATCATGGGAATATTTGTGGGATCTATTTGGATCTGTAGTTTTTTCTAATTAGGAATGGGTTGTATTAGTAGCGTGTTCTTGAGAATGTTTTTTGGGCATTTTATGTCTTGATTGGAGGGTAGGAAGTAACAAATGTAATGTTTTGTCTACACCTTAGACCCCCAAGGCCACCAAAGTGCCCCTCTTCCCCAACCTTTAGTCATGTTTTCCCAGCTATAAATTTCTATAAATATAAAGTTCCATCATTTCTAAAACATAAATTCTATAGATCATTATAAGTAGGGTTTTTTTTATGTAAAATGACACTCCAGCCCAGAATCACTCCTTTTTGGATTTCAATCTTATGTACATCCCCCCTGGGTCACATCACATCTTGCAATGAGACAGAATTGCATGCTAGCACACTTCAGCTTCAGCTCTTTCTCTCTTTGCTGTGAGGTGACGACTTTTTCAAATTAACAAGAATCGAAGAGGGTTTTTTTCTGATTGACAGCCATTAATACATAAAGTTAAATAGATTTTGAGTATATTGTATTAGGCCTTTTGATTTACTGATCAAACATAAAGTTGGGATTTGAATTGGACGGTGTTCTTTGAAGTTTCCTGGGTGTCTGGGTCTCAAAACGTAGAATGCCATTTCTGTGGAAGTCTGGTAGAAGTTATATTTTTTCCTTCCTTCAGTCTCTGAACTCTCCTGCTTTAATGTTTACTGTATTTCTTGATCAAATGTGGTCTTATGTTTGCTAGAAGGTCAGGGATGCAGCATGCTTCAAACATGAAGCATTACATCATCACCTCTGAGCCCCACTGTCCCCTGGGAGTCCTGTTTTAAATGAAGGGTGACTAGTGGTAAAGATTGCCAGGAGGAAAGGGGTGACATGCACAGAGGTGCCAGAAATTGCATGAAGGTCCCTGAAACCCCAGTGGGTATTTGTAGGAGAGTAACTTTTCTGTCTAGAGACCAGCCCTATATACAACCAGTGAGCAGGAAGATGCCTCTGCAATTAACAATCTTTCAGAAGCAAATTTCTTTTTTGGACACTTGGTTTTATTTGCAGCGATTTAAAGATATTTTACAAAGGAGAGAACAAACATTAACAAAGCCTGGGAACCAAGCCGGGTGTACATTCTTACTCTCCTATGTCCATATTGTCTTAAATTGGATCCAAAAATAATACTATCATCTTTGTGTGCAGTGAACTGAGTACTTGGTCTGTTATCAATCCACGATGCAATATCTTTCTGTCTTCAGGGCCTTTAATCAAGAGGGTGGATAGTACTCCCCTTAAATCTGAATGGCGTGGTAATGTAAAAATACATGTTTGTTGTTTTACTGAGCAAAATTATCCAGATACTTATGCTTGTGTTTGTTAGGTTTCTGGTTTTACTGGTCCTGTCTACATGCTTAAACCGGTTTAGTTTTATAGGACCCAACGAAACTGGCATTTGTTAGGTGTAAGTGGAGAGAGCTAGCAGCATGCGGCTAGTTAGCTGCTCTGTTTGACCTGTTAAAGTTACTGCATTACACTGTGAATACAAATCAACACTTCCTGTATGAGTTTCAAATTAAAAACATGCTAGTGTTTCAATGGACAGAAACCCTTCACTTCAAGGCTTTTACTGTGAAACATTGGCAGGAACATGTTGTGGAAAATTCATTGATTGCAAGGTTCAAGAAGAAGAGGGCAAAACATTGTCCAGCATGGGAGTCATGTTGGTGTTAGCTCGGAGAGGCTGTAATGATGTGCGAGCTTGTGTGAGCAGAGGCAATAACTCGGAGGAGCAGTTGAGTCACTGGCGACACCTAGTGGTAAAAGTTGGTACACTGGCCTGGTCTATAGCTCAATATCAAACCGGTTTGAAAATTTCTATATTGGCCCAACCCTAAACTCAGCAAACCTTATTGGAAACATCCCCAGCAAAAAGCACAGCGTTCAAACAGCCATAAACCTACAGATGCAATGAGTCCCCCATGCCTGGGCGCACTTGCACACTCAATTTACCCAGAGGATTCTCCTGGCTTTAGTTCAAAATCCATTTTTAGGATGGGCTGTGTTAGTAGTAATTTAGAGAGACTTTGGGCCAGCATTATTAAGAATGTGGCTCAGGGACTTTAGCCTTCCACAAGTTTGCTAACACAGCTCTGTGTCCTACTGCCTCTGCACTAAAAGCATGATGCCGTCAATTTATCCCTCTGCAGTACAGACTGTCAAACCAAAGGAGAATGATCTCTTAATAAGCTATTGTAAAGTTTAGATAAAGGCAAGCACAGCCTAATTCACAGCCCAATTCATGTGCCAAAGGATGTGCTGTATGCACAAGTTTTTTGGGGGCTTTTCTACTAATTTAGCACAAAGCCTTTCACCATCTCATCAGTGTCAACAAGCACTGATGACAGCAGAGGTTTTGTTTATAACTTCTAGCAGAAAGGGGATTTTTTTTTTCATTGAAGGGTTTTGCAAATGCTAATTCTTTACATATGTAATGGCACATTATATTTTTTTGTGTAGTGTAGATCCAGTTGATATCTTAGTTTTCTCTTTTTCTCCCTATATCCTCTCATCTGTTCAAGCAACCCAGGAGGAGGGTAAGTTGGTTGCTGCAGTAGGGCTTGTCCGTCCACTTGAATCTAGCTAATGTCATTAAAACCTATACAGAAGAGTGCTATGTCCCTCACAATCGTGTGTGTGTGTGTGTGTGTGTGTGTGTGTGTGTGTGTGTGTGTGTGTGTGTGTGTGTGTGTGTGTGTG
>JBBPCS010003996.1:0-11729 GCA_037974645.1 Hollardia meadi
TCCATTGTGGTGGTGTACAGAGGCAAAATTACAAAAATTGTGTCACTGTCCAAATACTTATGGACCTAACTGTATATGTCATTCTCTAGACAGAACATTGACTCCATTGATGCACATTTGTCCACCTCAGACAAAGTAAACATTGGACGTGTCCAGCAGTACAAGAACTTGGATATCTAGCTAGATCAAGATTTGTCTTTTAGGTCGCACATCTTAAATATATCAAAGAATCTTAAAGCCAGAATTGCTTTTCTTTTTAAGAATAAATATTGCCTAAGTATGCTTAGTAGGATAAAAACATAGTTCGAGCTACAATATTACCAGTTCTCAGCTCCACCTCTGTGCAGAGTGAGCCCTCATGCAGGTCAGGTGTGACCCCAGCTCCAGTGTGTTTGATATATGAATCCTTTGAAACATGCTCGTGTAAAGGACTGTAAATAAACTTGGCCATTCAGTTTGCGGACAGAACATGATTACACACACAGAGCCTGTTCTGACACTGCGTGGCCACAGAGTCAAGGTCACGTGTGGTGGGTCAATATATCAAGGATCCATCTTGAGACTTGATCGCCTGATTTATCTGCCGCCGTCAATCCTTTCTAGGGACACAGCGCCATTTGTACAATTCAAGTGTGGACCAATGAGGTCTTTATGCATATGTGTGTGTGTGTGTGTGTGTGTGTGTGTGTGTGTGTGTGTGTGTTTAAAGTATGCCATGTATGTCTTAAATCTTTCAGAGCTCAATCATGGCTGTGGGTGGTGGGCTCTCTCTCTTTTGGAGGAGTATGATTTTTTTCCCCACAAGCCATCTGGTGCGTCTTTTCAGGCCCAATAAGAGGGAAACAGAGAGGCATTAGAGTTCAGCAGATGACAGAGATGGGAGCTAAGTAGGCCTACACAGACGCACACGCACACACACACACACACACACACACACAGCAACAGATGGAAGGGGCCCCGATATGCTGGCGGAGCTGGAGCCAGGCCCGGTGGGCTGGCCCCACTGGGGGTCCATTGATAGACCCCATCTAATGTTCTGACAGACTTTTAAGAGGTGAGTTTCAACCAGAGATGAAATCTGCCTGCACTTTGGGAATACTTATGAAGATGCATTTCTTTAGTGGATGATAAGTGGAGTTATTATCTATTCCAACCCACTAAAAATCTATTTTTTCAAATAAAAGTATTCATCAGTCAGCATCACTGAAATGGGGCTCGCTTCATTCAAAAAGGGTTATTATCAGTGTGCCAGACGCAGGCTGTTGTTACCTACCGATTCTGCTACAGCAATTTATTTCTCACTTTCCTGCTACTGTGTTATTATCTCTATTATCTCTATTTTTCCCTTCACTTAAACAACCCCTTATCAAACTCATGCAAAGCAAACCTAAGTACGTAGTACATGTCGGCATGTGAGGACACATCTTTCCAGTGTTCCGTGCCTCAGATCACGGAAGATAAATACAGCAATCACAATTCAAATAGTTTGCAAAAATTTAGTTGCCAAAAGCTTTCCGAGTTCGGTCCGTGGTGCTCTACACTTGTGTAATCTTGCAGGACGGCCTCTAGGCATCAGGGACGAGAAATGACTGAGAAGGGTACAGCATGTGTCGGGGCCGACGCAATTATGCTATTTTTCTGAACCGCTTACATACAAGAACGTGCAAATATGCATGTCTGCGACCAAATGAACAGTGAGCGTACACATACTGTGGCAGCTTATTTTCAAAATGTCTGGCTCCGAACTCGACACCTCTACACAAACTGTCCCTGGTGTGGATGAATGACGCGAGCTCGTACGTGATGGTTCTAAAGATCATTAAACTGATACATGGGCAGGTGGCCGGCCAACTAACTGCCTGTGTCATAGCTTCCCTGTGTCTACCGCCTTGAGCTGTATTATTACTTGGAGGTGAGTGTGTTGCCAGGTGAGCCCCCACAGGTGCCCCCCCAAGACTGATGGATAGTGAGGGGCACTGGCCCCGTTTCCTGATAACAAATGAGGGGCCTTCCTGGAGAAAACAGCTGTGGAAATGAGAGTAAACTGCATGATTTGAATAAATAAGTCACTTTTAAGCTGGGTGGGGAAACGTTGAGTCTTTTGTGGGGTTACGACTAGTACATCCTCTCAGTTGTATGGCAGCCGGTCCTGGATGCTCAGAGTTTTGGCTAACGTTAGCAGCTATGTCCTGCTCTTTATGGGATTTGGGGAAGACCAACCATGGAGCAAATGATATCACACTACATGACATGAAATGTCTTGAAATGGAAGTTCTGTGTGCCAAACTTGAGCTTCATGAAGCTCCACTATAAATCAAGTCAGAACCTTCAATCTGAATCAAATTGATTAAAAAAAGAGAAAAGACTGATGTTAAAAATAACCTGAATCATCCTTTAATGCTTTAAATGCAGTTTACAGTGTTTTCAAAAGCTCAGAGGGGAGTGGCGGGAGGCCACGTCTGCCCGAGGAACAGCTGTCTTTGGCAACAGCAGGGAGGCTGAGGAGCGGCTGTATTTACATTGACTTAGGCCGTCAGTTGGACCCGGTCCTCGGCTTACAAGTGACTCAGACGGATCAACAAACAGCCGTCTGATGTGTCTGATTCAACGGTAAAATCCTTGGACAGCTACAAATCACAGATTGACACTCCGGCATTGTATGACACACACTACAGTCCAGATAAAAGCACCGTATGTGTGCATTGTTCTTGCTCCTACAGTAGCCAGCAGATATTCACCTGTTACCAAGTTACTGCTTTTGATATTCTTGTAGTTGCATTTCACACTGCGAACGCCTGGAGTCACTGGCTGGTAACGAGCCTCAGAGCTCACAGAAGAGCCCAGCAAGAGTCTCCAAACATTATATTTGAGATGTTTACACCTGTGACATCAGTAGAAGTCAAGGAAGCTGGAAAGTCTCTGCTAACACGTGTTAACGCAGAGTCTTAATGAAAGCTCTGTGGTAAGACTTTCAAACACTTGGATAATAGTAGGTCCATTTTGGAATTAGATGACGAGTAGTAATTATTGTAATATAAAATATGCAGCGCAGAATTTGTGGATTTTTCCAAACAGATGCGGTTCAGTAACCCAAAAAGGAAAATGAAACAACAATTTCTAACCCCAAGGACATCCACTTGAGCCTCATCCTTTTTATCTGACAGCTTTCCGAGCAGGTTTGATATTAACTTTGATCAATCAGAGCTGATGAATCATTCAGTGTGTGATGGTGGAGATGCATTTTGATGTAGGAGACAACTCTAACTCCGTAATGAGGATGCTCCTGTTGTCCTGAATGCAAAGCCTTCAATAAACAGTTGTCTTTGTAAATCTCAATGATCGCTTCAGAACAAAATAATCGTATCCTTGAGGAACTTCATTGAGGAACTTTATTTAAAGGCTTGAGCCTTTAAATAAAACCAAGTCACGAGAAAAAGAAAGGAAATCTCAGTTCAGCTGTGGACGCGTTTCCTTGACCATACCATTTTCAATTTTCTGTTTGGCAAATAGACATCCAGTGACGGGCAATTACAGTGCAGCGTTGCGTTAAAGGACTTGTAGTGTTAATAAAAAGATTAAGGTCAAGTAATTTAAAAAATATTTGTTGCTCCTTTCATGGGGAAAACTAGGGTTTCTGTCCACGCGTAAAGTTTGATGTCAAACACAGAACTTTAATTGTGCTTATTCATAATGCTTTTCTTGTTATTCTGTCATATTTATTTGCTTATTTTAGCAGAAAAATTATACATCTTTCAAAAAACATGTTTGAGCTGGAAAGACACAGTGCCAGCTAAACAGACTTGTTTGATCATTACTTTTTTCAGTGCTGTCTGACTGTCTTTACAGCGCCGACCAGAGATTATTACCACATCCAGAGGCAGCTGTGTGTGTTGCCTCAGTGGTTTAAGTCATGGGAGCATTGTTGGGTATGTTTAGGCCCATTTGTAACACTGGGCTCTGCGCCTCCTGAAGGGTGCGCTGCAGTCTGATTTGGGGATGGTTCAAAACATGTTGTAGCAGTACTGAAAGTAATTCTAGGAGGCAGAAGTCCGTGCAGAATAAAATGGAGCCAATAAGCTAAAAAAAAAAAAAGAAGTGAAATACAGCGGCCTCGCAGCAAGCTGCTCCAGACAACATCTCCCCCACAGTTCATGTTCAAGTGGCTTTATATAGGCCACCCCCTCCTGGCCCCTCCCTAATTGGACTAAACCATTGCACAGGGTTAGGGAAACCAAAGAGGGACATATAACTTGGAACATAACAAACATTTAAAGGTCAACAACATTTCAAAGTAAACACCTATTAACAGACTCTTTCCCCCAGGATGAATTTATGCTCCCTTACTCTTAAATAGCCCCCAGTGTCGGGTCACCCAGGGAGGGGAAGAGACCTCTGGGCCCTCCCCTTCCTCTCCAGCCCAGATCACAAAATATCACAATGACACGAGTAGAAAATGAGTTTGATAATATCATGAAAACCATCACTAAGGTTGATAGACTCAATACAAACAAGCATATAAACCCGGATAAAGAAAACATGTTTCATTTCAGAGCTTATTGATTAAATTAGAGATTAATTGATGGCTCCGCCCCGTACAACGAGCCACAGGTGACTCAGCTTCATGACACTGATTGCTGTAGGAAATGTTGGCATGAGAAAAGGTATAAAGGGAACTTTTCACACACATTTTGTGTCAAACTACAAGAAGTCGATCCTGTTATTTCGAGGTTAGACCTCATTATTTGTCTACAACAGCTGCTCAGTAGGTTTTAGGAAGGCACAACAATAGTCTTTAGTATAAGAACATGCACACGGTCACGAACATGCAACAACCCTAACTCAGTCATGAGACTGCTCTCAGATACAGAGACAATTATTTATCTATAATATATGCAAAGTTAAACATTTCCAAAGTAAAAGTACTCAGGGAAACGATTGCACACCCGAAACCCTGTAGCGGTCATGTTGTTGACTGCATCGCTTGTTGGTGAAGCAGCGAAGTGCCGATGTTCGATCAAAATATTTACTTACACATTAGTCCCTGAGGTCAAACCTGAGGTGGAATACAATTCAGCAAAATGATCGATCAGGTCCTGCTTATAGTCCAACTCTATTTAAAGGAGCTCTCGCTAGAAAAACTACCTGGAGGGAGACGCAGCGGGTCAATGCTGCTTAAACGCAGACTGGAACAACTGAAATCTAATACACACAACAAGATTCTCTGTGGGAGCATTAAAATGGCAAATTTGACTTTTCTCGCTCTTAAAACGTACTATTTATCTTTACACGTTGCTGATTATCTAAATGTTTCTTCACACGGTTGTTTTTTTAGGTCAGAAACACATTTATGTCTCAGACTCAGACTCTTCCTGGAACCACAACACAAATAGGTGTTTACTCACAGCTCACAGCTCTGTGTTCTCTAAGAAAACACTGGTTTATGTGTGAGCGTGAAGCAGAGGAATGTGTGATTACCGGTGGTTATAGAGGACATGATCAGCTTGTTTGTACCCACTGAATGTTAGATGTAGTTTCATCAGCATGCGGAGTCCAAGAAAAATATGATCGTCTATGTCTGGTGGTTTGGAAGTGGAGCTGTCGGCACGCAAAATGACTCACGACTGAGCTCACTGACACTTTTGTTGCACTTATTAAGTGATATATTGAACGAACCTGCTCTCCATGTTGATTTTTCACAGCGCACCACCCCCTCCCCAACAGATGAAATCCAAATGCAGCATCTGAGTCTGTCAGCAGAGCCATGCTTGGATGGTTTTCATACATACTGTAGGTTTGATGCACCCGTCTCCTGTTTGAGAGTCAAATTAATCCTCTCGATCCATCCGAAGAATTAACCAAAGTCATGAACAGATGTGTCTTTATGTTAGTGCTCCTGCCAGCTGATCAGATTACAGAAGTTGACAAGAATCATTTTTCATAATTGTTGTGCTATTATACATTCACACAGTGCAGTATACAGAGTGTCTTGGGGGATCGATGTCTGTATAAAACAGTTATCTTGAATTAACAGTTGGATGATGCGAACACGTCAGATTGCCATACTTAAAATCTATTTAACGCATTTCTACTTAGTTGCATAACTTTACGGAACAGATTGATCTTCTCTAAGTGTTTTATTTCAAACAAGAGTTTGGTTTATTTAAACAGGGACAGAGCAAATTAATAACTGTCAGAATTTATCATCTGTAGTCCCCTCGCCAAGGTGTTAAATCCATAGCAACATATATGCACTGCATATAAAATTAAACTGCCAGCAAGTGTATGAGTTTAATGCTAACATGTATATGTATTAATCAACAACCATTGGACAAACAAAAACAACACAGGACATGAAGATCAGGGAGGAAGACAGAAAAGGGACAAAAAAAACAACAACCCGTAAGTTTAGTTTTGACATGTGCACCGATCAGCCACAACATTAAAACTACTGACAGTTGAAATAATATTGATCATCTGTCTGCAGGTCAATATTCTGCTGGGAAACCCTGGATCCTCACATTCATGATGATGCCAATTAACACAAACCATCCGCCCAAACACCCTCACAGATCAAGCACACCTCATGACACTGGTCCCCCAGCAGGACAATGAGTGCTGCCACACCACAAAAAACTGCTCAGCAACAGCCCGAGGAACGTGACAAAGAGCTTAAAGTCTCCACCTGGCCTCAAAATGCCCCAGATCCAAATCTGATTGAGCTACATGGGACGTGCCTGAAAAATTACATCCATGGAGTGCTGCTGCCATGAGGGGGTTTACTTTGTCTGAAACATTGTACTGTAGCCAGGATCAGTGTTATTCACTTCATCTGTCAGTGGCTTTAATGTTGTGGCTGATCGGTGTATGTGTATTAATCATCCATCGTTCCGATTGGTTGTTAAAAGATCTATACGGGGTTAGTTGTCTAATGTGGTTTGGACCCTCCGACAGACCGGGCTGACTGACTAAAGGCACTTTTCTGGGGTCTATGAGAGGGTCTACCATGATGTGATACGATTAAGAGCATGAACAGTTTGCACAGTGCGCTTTATGTTACTGTTGATCATTTTTATTAATGCACAGAGCAACAGCAGCATAACAGCGACTCTCAGCCTCTGCATTTGAAGTTGGAGTTTGCAGTTCTGCCACGATTTGCTTGCAAGGCAGGTTTGTTTCAGATTTCTGTCTGAGGTTACTGGAGTGCACTCAGACCTGAAGAAAGCACAGGAAAAAGGAAAATCCTCAGCTACCTTGAAACCGGTGAGGTAATCAATGAAGCGCAGGCTTCAAACAAACAAAGACACAGCGCTCTTTTTTTAGCCTTCACTCTCCCCCCCCCCCCCCAGAGATATTATATAAAAGCACAAACAGATGCCCAAACACAATCTGACATATTGAATCCAGCCAGCATTTTTGTTTCATCGAGACAGCAAAGCTCATCTTCCTTCAGATGCTTAATAGATGCAGCTGATGGAGATGCACAGTGGACAGATGAGGAATTATGTGCACGGCCAGTGTCTGATTACAGGACATGTGACATATTCCCATCCAAAGTCTCAACACTAATCTGTCCCTGAACACTTTGGGATTTATGCACCAATATTGCATAATGACTTTGAATGTCAGACCTTTTTCTATTTCGTGGGGTCAGCGCTCTGCAGAGTGGTGGCTCTGTAAGTTTGTGGCGGCATCAATGCAGATAAAGATGTGAATGCGTGTTAACTGTAAATGTGTGTCGCTGTAGGTCTGAGCTCCTTTGTCGGTTTACTTATAGCAAGGTTGGCGAGGTTAAATAGCTAATTCAATCCACTTTAATGATGTGAGGATCAATCGTTCAGGCGGTGATATTTCAGCACTTAAATAAATGATGCATCCGACTGTACATTAAATACAATTATTGACATCGAGCCCAGTTTTACATAAAGTCGTCCGCTGTGTGGGCCAATACATCAAGGAGCGTCTGAAAAAGCTCATGACATCATTTCATATCGCATGCATGACACGGTCATTAATAAATCAATACTTTGTTCACCTCCTTTCTGACCTTTATCCAAGTCACATGATCATGTATGTTCTTCTGTTACCTGCTTCACAATCACAGCGTTACATGTGTTGTTCAGTTCACCCCTCCACAAGAAAACATTTTGCAGCATCAATCAATGGTGCATTTACTCTTGAAGTTTGATGTCAATGGGGCATTAACAGTTAAGCTGCATCGTTCCCCTGAGAGGCCAAAATCTACATAAAGCTCCTCATTTGATTCAATTCCTACAGTGTTGAACTGCAAGCTGCTTATTGGATAATACAGTGCAAGAACCAGAATGTTAGGAATACTGCAGGTAAGACTTTGCACAATCTACCAGTTTATGCAACATTTTACACAATGTTTTATTATTTTGGAGACGCGCCACCATCACTGATGCTCACTGCCACATCGTTAAACTGGCAACGGACAACTTTTTTGCTTTAAGTTTACCGTTCATGCTGCCGGCGGGCTGGTTTGATTTACGGGAAACAAAAGAAACGCATCAGCCATTGTGGAACCAAAACAGGAAGAGGCATTGTTCTCCCCGGTCACTATCCCCAGGTAACAGTGGAACAAATGGAATAACTGTGGAAAGTCTGCAAAAGAAAACGAACCCCGCTGATGGAGGAGAAGAAGAAGGTGAAGAAGGAGAGCGATAGAAACTGAGGTAAAACAAGAGAACAGACATGTTGTGTCGAAATCTGTTCCCTCGTCAATATGTGTTCACTCTGCCTTTATCACAGCACTGAGACCAGAGTTTCTCGCTCCAACTGGAATTCTTACGGCTGCTTTTGCTTTGGACAGTAGCCAGGCTGCTAGCAGCTAATGCTAACGCTGTCTTTGTGACTACTTGGAAAAGTTAGTGGGGAGGAAAGTTGTCTGTTTCCAGTTTAAGGACTCAGAGAATATTTTCACTACTGTGTCAGTCACAGGGTACATTCAACAGCAGAATGAATAATCTGACTTTTGATACTTATATTTCTGTACTTTTACTGAGGTAGGGTTTTGAATGAAGGACTGGGGAGGATTCCAGATGTCTGTGAAAGGTGTCATCACATAGAGTCACGTATCATTTATTGAATGCAGCTGAGAGCAGCGTCGGGGACAGACTTTGTGTTTGTCTGTAATGCAATAAATAATGTTTCAGTTTGAGCTGTTTTATATCCAAAAATATTCTCCTAAAGCTGATTTTGTGTGTGTGTGTGTGTGTGTGTGTGTGTGTGTGTGTGTGCGTGTGCGTGTGCGTGTGTGTGCGTGTGCGTGTGTGTGTGTGAATACATCAAAAATCTCAGTGGTGCCAAGTCAGCACTGAAATGCTGCATTGTCCAGGAAAACAAATCAACATGCAGCTGTGCCCAGCTTTATATTTATTCACACACAAATGTTTGTGTCTAGAATATAAAACACAAGAGTTCAGTGAGAGGCCGAATGCGACAACAGACAAACACAACACAACAATGCTGGCCCCTCCCACATCTGATATTAACACATGCTTAATCTCTCCTACATAAACGCGTGCACAACGTCTTTACTTCTTTCTCGGTGCTGGCTCCTTCACCGACGCTAGCTACCGCTTGGCTAGTGACGTTAGCTGTAACACAAGCCTCCTAGCTATCGTTCACCTCTTCAGCGTGGGAGCATCTTTCTGAGATAACTGGGAAAAGTTGGTTGTTACATTATTTTTTGGGGTCTAAAGCCTTTGCTGCTTCCCTTTCTTTTCTGGGATGCTGATTTATGTGCAGGTCCTGGCATAGCCAGGAAATTCCTTCCAAATTTCAATATTTTTTTCCAATTTTTATATTTTTGTTGTTTTAATTTGGTAATATAATGGTGTGTTTGGTTTTGGCTCAATAAATAATTTGGTTATCATTGCTTTTATTTAGGATGGACATGATTATTTCTGGGCTCCATGGGCCCCCGTTGTGGCTGGGCCCCAGGAAAGCTTTCCCTTTATGGACGGCCCTGAGTACACGCTTTAGATCATAAAAAACTGACTTTTGATGAAGTGATTGCCAGTTCCAGCTGTCAAACCCAGCTACAAAATCATTAAAAAGAATGAGCATCATTTCCCCATGGCTCACAAACACCGTGATGGCAATAAAGCTGCAGTTGGTCCGCCGGGACGAGCTCATCATATTCTTGATATATAAAGGGTAAACAAAATAAAACGATAAATGAGTATGGTGGGGATTTGGTGGAGTGAAGCAATGAGGAGGGCCTGGAGGGGCATTTCCTCACTGGTAAGAGGGTTGAATTGCTTCAATAAATTGTGGAAAGAAAAACCATCTCAGACTAACATTGATTTGGTCACAGCGCGTGGCGGGTTTTATTGTTGCATTGATTTCTCGGCTTCTTTGTTTGCCACTGATCAGGTCTTATATGTACAAGCCTTTCCTTCAAGGTGCAACGTGTCAGAGCTTCAACAGTCACCTTAACTACCTGTTACTAAGTACTGTAAGTGCACAGCCACAGAAACATATAATTACAGTCATCTATCCATCTTTTACTTTTTATCAGCTCTGGTCACTGTGGCAGCAGTCTAAGAACCCCTCAGACATCCTTCTTCACTTCCTGCAGCTCCCCCTGAGTGATCTCGGAGCACTAAAGGGCCAGCATCCCTCTTAACAGTCTGACATTATTGGTATAATTTCTGTCAGGACAGTATGTCCTCAGATACACTTTGAGACTATGAAAATGGTCATTTGATACTGAGGTAGTAGCACTTATTGTCATTGATATATATTCCTATATTTGTCTAATTGCTTTCATGTTTAGCAACATGTGATAGCTGGTCAGAGCTTTGAGTTTTGCTGCTTTGATTACTTTGCAACAGTGTTGTTTGCAACTTGGCTCATTTACTGGTATTTAGCCTATTTAGTGGCTGTATTTAGCAGCACAGGAGATTCGCAGATGAAAGCCTAAAGTCAAACACACTTCCAAACACCTTGGAGGAAGTGGTTTAAAGATATGGACAGCTGGAACATCACGAGGCCTTCATTAAGGCTCTGGGGGCCATAGATGGCTGTCACATACAAATTAAACCACCTCGAGTGTCCAGTCCAGGCAAACTCTATTCACACTTCTAGTGGTTCATTATTTTTGTGTTTCGTTTGATTATCTATTATTTCCACCTGCGTCAAGATTGCCTCACGTCCGCCTACCTGCCATATCCACCACGCCTCCATTTCCCCGACATAACCTTTAAACCTTCTCAAATCTCATCTGGTCTCCTGTGTCTGTGCTCTGTGCTCTGCATCTGGGTCCACTGTCGGCCCCAGAGCTTTGTGCACCGTAGTCACCTCCTCTCCATCACTGATCCAGTCTGCGGTAATGTCAGATCCATTGGAATATTTATCTGTTCTATTAAATGAGATTATTCTGTCAGTCTAATTTACCTGATGTCCATTAAAACAGGATCAAATCATGCAGGAACTGAAAGGTTCTGTTGTGGTGAGATGTTGTCTGCAGCCATCACGCCTGCTGTTAGGTAACATTATCAACAGAACGTGAAGAAACAACAGTGCTGACATTATGTCAAAGACATCTTTGTGTTGTGTTGCAGAGATATCTACTGAAGTTAGCGTGCTAACCACATAATTCCACTTTGTACCTCTAGAGGCGCTAGTCTGATGGCCGACTCTATCTGGCTGTTCCGCCTCTTCACCTCTCTCCTGTCCCCCCCTGCTGTGTCCTGTCGTCCCTG
>JBBPCS010003997.1:0-11729 GCA_037974645.1 Hollardia meadi
GTCTGACTGAGAATATAAAGATTTGTAGTATTTTTCAAATGCTTTTTGTATACCATCCAGACTGTTAGTAATTTTATGTGTAACAGGGTTTCTAAACTTATGGATGGTGTTCTGCTTGTTGTTTTCTGAGCCTCAAAGCTAGAAATTTTGCCGCTTCGGGGCCTGCCTCATAGTATCTTTGTTTCATAAACCTTATATTTTTCTCAACTTCCTCGCTTAGGATTTTATCTATTTCCTGCTTAACAGTTCTGATTTGCTATAGAATGGAGGGCTCTTTATTAGCAATGTGCACTTGTTCCAGGTCTCAATTTTTCCTGCAGTCTTGACAATTTTTGAGTTTTTAACTTTTTCAACGCAGCTGTCCTGGCTATGATCTTCCCCCTAAGCTTTGGCTGCATCCCATAGTATACTAGGGTTTACCTCCCCGCTATCATTGTCCTGTAAATAGACACCCAAGTCTGACACCATTGAACTTCTAAAAATCGGGTCGTTCAGCAAGCCAGTGTTCAGCCTCCACAATGTTTTTCGCTGTCTACCATCTAAATGTAATGTCAGATAGAGCCCAGGGTGGTCTGAAAGGTCCCTCTGGCCTATTCTGCAGTCTTTCAGTCTGTGTAAATCTTTGTTATACATAAAAAAATAATCTATTCTTGAATGAGCTGTGTGTCTTGCAGAGTAAAAGGTGTATCCTGGGTCCGATCCATGCACAGAGCGCCATACATCAATCAGTCCCAGGTCTTTAAGTGCCCTGTAATACGTTTTTCAGTGGGATTCCGTCTTCTTTTCCTATTGGTTGTATCTAGTTAAGGGTTAAGAAGCATATTAAAGTCACCTGCACAGATAAGGGTCCCGTATGTTTCCGATGCAATCAAATCAAACACCTTTCTGAAAAAACATTTATCACTCCCAGGGGGTGCATAAACATGTCACCTCCTTTTGATCAATTTCCCCCTTTATCAGAACAAATCTGCCCTCTTTATCACTTATTTCAGATATAAATTCAAACCGAATTTGAAATAAAAATGGCAACTCCCCTTTTTTATATGAGAAGAAAGTATTCCTGAAGCCCATTTTTTAAAAGTTTTTCGTGTTCAGCTCCAGAAAGATGCGTTTCCTGCCAAAATGCTATATTTATCCTCTTTTTATTTTAGCTATCATTTTACTTCTTTTGATTGGATTATTTAGCCCATTTACATTCAATGAAAGTATATGCCAGTGAGGGGGCTGGCCACAAGGAGAAGAAAAGTCTTATGGCTCTCTGTGATCCACAGGTATCAGCCTTACATCATGTATGAAAAAATAAAAAGGCTGGACTGGGTTTTTAATATTGTTATTATATTCCAACCCAATAAGGCGCATCATCGGGTCCAGATAAGAAAAAAAAAAGTATATATATAGAAAAAACAGTCTCACCGTCATTATAGTCCGATAATGAGAAGTTAGAGGTAAGTCGCTCACTCATCCCCTGCTGCAGCTCCTGGCTCCGTCCTACGATACTCCCTCAGCTTCTTCCGGATCTGCCATTGGAATCGCTCCTTATCTCCACTGTCAACTCACCTCCCACGGCAGACGTCGGGCCAGCGTTTCCTCCGATATGCCCTTGCTCTTGGTCCCGCTAGTGACTTCACCCACGGTGAAGCCCCGTTTCCGCAGATCCTCCACTGCTTGTGTCACGCTGTTATACATGTCAGAGCCCGTTTCAAAGAAAACGCACATCCTGGTTAGCGGAGTCTGAAAGCATAGGACCCTTCTCCTTCAGCGCTTTCTTAACGAGTATATATTCCTTTTTTTTTATTCTGCACGTCCGTTGCATAATCATGGTCAAAATACACCCGTTTGTTTTGGACACGTAGCTCCTTCTTCCAAGCGGTGTAGAGGACCTTCTGTTTAACTGAGAATCGGAGAAACCGGACCACCGTAGAGCGTGGCAGGGTGCTTGCCGGTGGTTTTGGTGCCAGAGCGCGGTGAGCGCACTCTCTGTCACGGCTTGTGCCGGAAACACTAGGAACAGAGGGGTTATGGACCCAAATGCAGAGACCAGAGGCACAGCAGGTTAAGTTAATGATTATTTTAACAAACGGGTCCCAAAAGGTCCAACACAGGTAAAGATCAAAAAACCAATAACTAAGTAAATTTAAAAAAATCAAAAACTGGACAGGGTAAAAAACTAAGAGGCAAGAACAGGCACAGGGAACAAGACAGGCAGGCAGGCACAGAGAGAACTCACCGTCATGACATACACAATGACCATGACAGCAGACCAGTGAGAAAGTCAAATCATAAAGTTTGTTATCAAGGAGCCCCTCTGCTGGGTCCATGACGGGCCAGTTCATTCTGTCCCGGCTTGTGCCGGAAACACTAGGAACAAAGGGGTTATGGACCCAAATGCAGAGACCAGAGGCACAGCAGGTTAACTTAACTGATTATTTTAATTAACGGGTAACTAAAAGGTCCAACACAGGTAAAGAACAAAAAACCAATAAGTAAATCAAAAAAAATCAAAAACTAGACAGGGTCAAAAACTAAGAGGCAAAAACAGGCACAGGGAACAAGGCAGGCACAGAGAGAACTCACCGACATGACATACACAATGAACTGGCAGAGACAACTCAGAAACTCAGAGACTATAAAGGGTAGGTAACTAGGAGCAGGTGAAACAAATCAAGGCGGGGCAGATAATCAAGACACAGGTGAAACCAATCGGTGCGGGGCAGACAATCACAAAGGAGGGAAAGGAACAAAGACCGAAAAAGTAAAGAGGGACAAGACACACAAGGAAAGTACTTTTCAAAATAAAACAGTAAACAAGAAACTCAAACCACAACAATAAATAAACACAGAAATAAACTAGAACTCAACACAAGGAAATAACCAACTAAACCCGAAACCATGACACTATCCCCAGGTCAAGGCCACCAAGGTCGTCTCCCAGTTCCAACTTTATGAGATTCTCAATGAACACCACCGCGGAGGTGCCCTCAGAGTCCTCAGGGAGGCCATAGATCCTGATATTGTTGCGCCTGGAGCGCCCTTCCAAATCAGACACTTTGTCCTGTAAAGCACGTTGATTAGTAAGTAGCTGGGTGAGGACATCCTTCACTCCAATGTCCCATCTTTCCTTATCGGCCATGTTTTCCTCGTCGCATCTTGTATTTTCCGTTTTTTTTCCGTCGTGAATTCGTCCATTTGTCTTTTAATATCCTCCCGAAAACCCATCTGCATTCTTAATCAGAATGATTGTTAATCAGAATGATAACTTTTATGAACCAATCTACGGACTGCAATCCGTAAATCTCTATTACACACACAGGGATGCACAGCAGCCCTATTCCTCCTCCATTAATGATTGGTGCATTTGTTGAGTGGACAGAGGAGTGGGAGATAGCGGAGGCTGGCTCATAAACAATCTGCCCTGTGTTGTCACACCACCAATCCTTACACTATAAAATGCTTGAAATTAACAAGTGATGACCTCTTTTAGAATCGAGGATATCGAAGCTGAAAACCCCAGAGAGGAGCAAGTTTCTGCAGAACAGAAGACAGAAATGCATGATGTCTCTGAATTGGTACAGACGGAGGTGTGTTTATGAAAGTTCTTAATTGTTTGTCTATTTGACCAGTACAAAATCTTGTTTGTGATTTAATTTTTTTTGTTTGTTTTCAGGGTATGCTCAGTGTGGCTTCTGAAGAAAATGGAGAGGTTGTAGTTGATACTAACCCTAAAGCAGAAGCAGCTACGTTGTTAGCCACACAAAACAAATTTGATCTTACATCAGCACCTATGACTGAGGAGCCACAAGTAGAAGATGTTGCTACACAGAATCTGAACTACACCTCCCATGACTCACAGATAATAGTTGAGAATGTGGCATCAGAAATTGAGGAAGCAAAGGAAGAGTGTCAGAAGGAAGACACTGCAGTGCTGGTAGTCTCTGAAGAAGTTTTAGAGGTACACAAGGAAGCAGAAACTCTGAACGAAGAGGGAGAGGTAAGAGTTTTGAGAAGAAGAACTGTTGTGAGCACACCCATGACCAAACGCAAATATACAAGACACAATCAGAAAGTGTATGAAGAATTAGAGAAAGAAGTTGCGAAGAAGAATGACGTTTCTACAACTGAAGTAGTGGAGGAATTAGCTGCAACTGCTGCAGAAGAACCAGAAGAAACTGCAGCAATAAAAGAGGATGTTGTTGGTATGGAAGAATTAAAAGAAGAAAAGCAACAGCTGGAAGAGGAACAACTGACAAATGAAGTGGAGACAGAGAAACGAGAGGAGCCTGGGGTGGAAGACACTGTACTGAAGGGGAGTTCCACAGAGCTTCCAGATACAGCAGAGACTGATCTTACAAAGGAAAATGTGGTTGAAAAGGTAACAGATGAATCTGAGACAAAACAAAAAGGTGAGGAGGTATACACATCTGATCATCTGTCTGATGAGATTGAGAGGCCCCCTGTTGTACAGAGGAGAGGTTTGAGAGGCAGATGTAAAGTCACTCCTAAACCTGAATCCACAAAACAAAGCAAAAGACATCATAGACAAGAGGAAGAGCACACGGATGAAGCTGATGTGGGAGCAGGAGGTTCTGCTAGTGAAGAGAAAGCAGATGAAAAAGCAATGGACACACAGATGGGGGAACCCCACCAGGTGGATCAAGACAAATCTGTTGACGAACCAGAAGAGATATCAACTGAGGAATTAACTGTTGTGGAAGAAGGTAGAATTCCAGACGCAGAGGAAGCAGCAGAGGACGTTACATCTTCAACTGAGGTGAGTGTAGAGGAGCACAAGGAAGTCCGGGAAGATGGAAAGCCAGAGACTGTATCAGTGATGGAAGCACAGAAGGAGGAAGAGGCTGAAGATGTGATACAAGAGCCTGTCACTGTGACTTCTACTTCAGGAACAGTGATACCTGATGAAGTTCTAGATGAGGCTGCCTTACCAGTAGCTGAAGAGCCTCAGGAAAAGGACATTGGCTGTGAAATACCCAAACTCCAGCAAGCCACTGTCATCTTAGTGGACCTAAAAACAACCGGCCATCATCTAAGTGTGAAGGTGGCAGAAGAAATGCCAGCTGAGGGAGAGTGTTCTACTCCAGAAAAGGAACAGGTGGAGCTGATAGCACCAGAAGAGAAGGACGTTTTTAGCTCTTTTGCAGAGGAACAAACATCAGAGCCAGAAATGCTGGTGTTAGAAGAGGACGATAGAGGGAAACAGAACAACAATACAGAAAAATCTGCAGATGCAGCAACAGAGGCAGGAACTGTTGAGAAGCAAGGTCTTGAAGAAGACACTTCTAATAAAGAAAAAAAAGAATCTGCCAATGTGGATGGGGGAAAAGGTGAAGCAGAGGAAGCACCATTTATTGAAACAAGTGTTCTAAGGAGTGGAAGAAAGATAGTAAAAGCCAGCCACCAAGAGCGAGAGGAAGACAACATAGGTGAGGTTATTACTAAAAAGAAAGTGGATGAAGCAGAAATAGGCACTGGTGAGAGCGAAGGAGAGATGGAAGCTATGGAAACTGATGCTGTCACAATAGCAGTTCCAGTGGAGGGGAAGCAGTTTGCAGTTTCACAAATACGTGCAGATATAGAAGCAGACATTCCAGTAGTGGAAGATGTTGAAGATAATCTTTCACCAGCTGAGGTAGATGAGGAAATAAGCTTGGAAGAGGAAGAAGCACCAGTTTCAACTAGAGCTTTCTTACAGGAAGAAGAGAAAAAGGAAGCAGGTGATTCTAAAAGTGTTGAGGTAACAGGAGAAAAAGAAGAGGCAGTTAAGGGAGAAGCTGTAGAAAAGAGAGATAAAGAGAGAGGGGAAAAAATGGTGGAGGAGATAGGAGGAAGGGTTAAGGAGGAAGCTGCTTCTGAAAGCCAGGAAAATTTAGAGCCAGAAATAGATGCAGAGGAAGGGAGAACTGTGGCAGAGGAAAATGAACTCCTACCAGTTTCTGTCACTAGATCTCTGAGAAGTGGTGGAAAGACACCCAGAGCTCCTCCAATAAACAGATCCAAGGAAGATGAAGAGGAGAGGGAGGGAGGGACATCTGCAGAAAAAAGTGCTGATGATCATAAATCTCCAGCAGAGCCAAGAATTTTGAGAATGGGAGGGAAGTCTGCGTGTAGAAACCGCAAACAGAAAGAGGACGAGGGACCAAAAGAAACAGCTGAGGAAACAAAAGTAGAGGATGACAAAGAAGACGAAGCAGAGCTGGGATCAGCCAAAGAGCCACCAACAGAGGACGAGAGGAAAGCCCCTGAGGAGGATGAAATACAGGTAGAGAAGGAGGAACCTGTTACTTTAGAAGTAGAGAAAGGAGTGTCAGAAAAAGGACCAATGACGATAACTGAAAAGGATGAGAACACAGCTGGTATAAGCTGCACAGCTATACATACACTTAGTGAAGAGGAGGCAGCAGCTTCAGCAGAGGAACAACACAGTGAGGAAATGGTGCCTCAGCTTTCTGATCTCCAAAGAGTGACTGTGGTTTTAGTGGACCTGAAAAATACCCATCACAAAGTTCGGGAAGAAACAGCAGTTGTTGAAAAAAAGTCTGCTACTGAGGTAGAAGAGGGGCAAAGGAAAGAAACAATTGCAGAGGAGGATGTTCCTGGTTCCCCTTTCGGAATAGAAAAAACTGAGCTGGAGAAGGTGGAGGTTGAAGAGATAGGGTTTAGGGACCAAGTTGAAGATGCAATCACAATACAAGATACAGGGGAGGAGGGAGCTGAGGACACAGCTAAAGAGGATGAGGCTAAAAATGTTGATGATCAGGACGAAGTCAAAGAAACGAGAACACTGAGAAGTAAAAAGCAAGCAGTCAAAGCCACATTAAGAGGGAAGTCAGCAAAAAGCAGACAGAAAAGGGGTGAAGAAGAAAAGGAGGAAACTTCAGAAATTCGAGAAGAGGAACCACCAGTTGAATTCAGAGTTCTGAGAACTGGACGGATGTCTATCCCTGACAAACAAAGATGTAGAACACAAACAACACACAAACAACTCCAGGAAGAAGAGGTAGAGGAAGAAGAGGGAGGAGAGGAATGTACAGCAGTTAAGGGGAGAGAGGCAGAGGAAGAAGAGCAACAAGCTGAGGAACAAAAGCAGATGATTGAACAGGAGAAAGGTAGGAAATTTGAGGTAAAGGATGCAACTCAACAAATAGAAAATGTAGAACCAGAAATGGGCATAGAGAAAGTGGATACTGGGGCTGAGGAAGCTGTTATACTGTCAGAGGAGGAACAGGCTAGCAGTACTGAGACAGTTGCAGATGAGGACACAGAGGATCCAGTTGGACACAGTGCTGATGAAGAAAAGACCTCAGACGATATTGCTGAGGAAGCAGTCACAACACAAGCTGCAGCAGAGGGGGAACAGTCAACCACCATACCTGAACTGGCACTGTTGACAGCAAAGGATGACGAGGCAAAAGGTGTTTCTGAGGTGGAGGAAGCATCAGTTAATGAAACAAGAGTTTTGAGAAGTGGTGAAAAGACAGTGATAGCCACAGCAAAAAGCAAAACCACAAAAACAGATGAGCAAGAGGAAGAGGCAACTGGAGAGAAGAGCACAGAAGATGAAGCAACAGCAGAAAGAAGAGTTCTGAGGAAGGGAAGAAGGTCTGCTGCTACCACACCTCAACGTAAATCCAAAAGAGCCCGTGAACAGTGTGAGACAGAGGAAGAGGGAGAAGACGAAACTACTCCTGCTGAAGAGATGCAAGCAGAGAAACCCAATGCATTACTGGAAGATGTTAAAGAAAAAGAGGAAAATAAAGATGAGAAGACTGAAGAAAAGAATGAGGACAAAGCTGGAGCTCAGAAAGGAGAAAATACAGAGTCAGAAGAAGACTATGAGCAAGTGGAAGAGGCAGCAGGAGACAGAAGCACAGAAGATGAATCAACAGTAGAAACAAGAGTTCTGAGGAAAGGAAGAAGGTCTGCTGCTGCCACACCTCGACGTAAATCCAAAAGAGCCCGCATGCAGTGTGAGAAAGAGGAAGAGGGAGAAGACAACACTACTCCTGCTGAAGAGATACAAGTGGAGGTATGTAAAGCCTATGAGAAAGAAGACAACATGAATGAGAAAAAAGAAGAAAAGATTGGAGAGGACCATGTAGCTAAGAAAGAAGAAAATACAGAGCCAGAATTTGAGATTAAAACGGTAGAAACTGTAGCAGAGCAATCACTCACAGAGCAAGAGACAGTAGAAGAGGAACAGTCTTCTGTTTCAGAAACATGTGCAAATGAACAGAAAGAGACTCCTGTTGGAGAAAGTGCTGAAGAGGAAACGAATACAGATGAGGGAAAAGTTACTGATGAGGAAGAAGCACCAGTTGTTGAAACAAGAGTTCTTAGAAGTCATGGGAAGGTAGTAAAAGCTACCCCAAGAACCCAAACCACAAAAAGCCAACAGGAAGAAAATAAACAAGAGGGAACAACGGTGGAAAAGTGTTCAGATACAGATGAGCCGGCAGTAGAAACAAATGTTTTGAGGAAGGGAAAGAGGTCTGCTCCTGCCACACCTAAGTATAAAGCCAAAAGACCCCGCACACAGTGTGAGACAGAGGAAGAGGAAAGAGAAGAGACTGAGGGAGAGGAAGAAGAGACAGGGCAGGAACTGCCTGGGGAGAAAGGGGAGAAAGCTGAGGAAGAAGGAAAGAGTATGGAAATGGGGGTGAAGATAGATAAAGTTGTGGAAGAAGAAGTTGACAGTGAGGCAGGGGGAGAACCTGCTGTTGGAGATTCAGAGGAAATGAAGGATGACTTGACAGAGGAAGCAGCAGTACTTGAAAAGGAGGACAACAGCATGGCAGCTGTGGATGAGACTGGTACTGACATGGTCAAAGTAGAAGAGACAGACTCAGCTAAGGAAAAGGAAACCACAGTCCCAGAAAAATCTACTGCTGCTGCAGAA
Source organism: Hollardia meadi (assembly GCA_037974645.1). Classification (NCBI taxonomy): domain Eukaryota; kingdom Metazoa; phylum Chordata; class Actinopteri; order Tetraodontiformes; family Triacanthodidae; genus Hollardia; species Hollardia meadi. The sequence continues at coordinate 8,912 of JBBPCS010003997.1, forward strand.
GTGGGGTCTCACACTGCCGTTGCTGAAGAAGAGCCTCTAGTTACAGATCAATCAGTGGTGACAGAGGAAGAAGCTCCAACTGTAACATCAAGATCACTTAGGAGCAAAACAAAAACTTCACAAGCCACAAGATCCAGAAAACAGAAAGACCAAGGAGTAGTGGAGACTCAGCAGCAGGTCGAGGAAAATCCTGAGGATGAGAAAACACAAGAAGGTCAATTGACTGATGATTCACCAGAAAACGGAGAGCTAAGTGCTAAGGAACAAGCAGGAAGTGATGAAGCATCACTTGTTGGACTGGAAGCAGGGCCTCCAGCTGAAGATAGTGCAGAGGACCAGACCAAAGAAATAGCTGACTTGATAGATGACAGAGTTATAGAGGCAGCTGGTGAAGAACCAGCTGGGTGTACGACTAGAGGAAAGCAGCTAGAGTTGAGCAGTGCGGAAGAAAACTTGGAGAATAGCGTGGGAGCTTTTGAGAGCACTAGTGAACAGGAGAGCATCTTAAGTTTAGTATTGGATACAGATGAAGAGGTAGAGACAGCAGGTTTAAGTCAAGACGATGAGGAAGATGAGCAGAATATGTCAGAGGAGGAGGTGGAGCCTTTAGTGATTGGAAAGAGGGTTTTAAGAGGGAGGACAGTTCCTTCACGAATAATCACACCCCAGTCTAAATCCAGACGCCACAGTGCTAAAGTTAAATCAGAAGATTTTATGTCTGATGAAAAAAAAAGCCCTGAATCAGCTCAGAAGAGAAGTCTCTGCAAGAGAAAAAGTACTGAGGTAACACCCACTCGCAGATCTAAGCGTCACAGCAGAGTTTAAGATGTTCTGAATACTGATTGATATTGACACAAAATGGATACATTAGTGTGCACTCATAAAATTTGGGGGGGGGGCAGGTCCTCTTTAGTGTGCAGGCTCATAATGTAGACTGAAAAATCACACATGATTCCTCTTGAACTGTTAATAAACATTAAAACCCACCCTGTCTGTATTCAGTACTCTCCGGACTTTTGCCGCTTCACACACGGCAAAATTAAGTTGAACCTAGCTGGACATTTGCTGCAACACCAAGCAACATCTTTCGGCAACACATTGCTTAGGCCGACCCAAATAAGTGCAAGGACACATTCTTTGTTACATTGTCAAGGTGATAAAATGATTGCCCCAGTCTTGGCCCCCAAGAGATAAGGATATTCATATTTTTAACATGTTGAAGTCATAGCTGCACATACACATGAGCTAAATCTAATGGGGCCACATTGGATTTCTTTTGACTGTTTCTTAAAAAGCCATAATTTGCATTTAATTTAATATGAATTGTGGTGAATTATGACAAGTGAATTAATATTTTTATATTGTAAATATTTTTCTTATTTTTCTTTGAAAATATCTAGTTTGCATTGTGTAATGAAATGGCTGAAGATAATGTCGATTCAGCAGGATAATCTTTTTTTTCACTCAGAAATATGCAATGAGATCTTATTAGAAATATGGTGAAATAAAATTAATTTGACTTATTTAAATTTTTTGAAATGCTTAAACTGATATTTACTCTACAAAGAAACTAGTAATTTTAGATATAATTTTTTTTTTTTTGAATTTGTGTACTTTGATAAAAAAATATTTTTAGGTAAATATATTACCAAAGCTGGTTCTTGCTTTGCAACAATCAGCAAAAATCAGGTCTTAATATGATCATGTTCTTTTTTTGATATACGTTGTATTTTAACATGGATACCTGTGGGTGAACATCTAATATGTAATCCCCTCTCATGTGTTACACTTTTAACCAACTTTGTGAACTTGAGCATTATTCCCTGTGGTGAGGGCAGTTTCCTCAAGCCATCATGTAGCCAGCATCCTCAATCATATTCATGTTGTTTTTAATGATGTGATATTATTTAGTCAACATTTTTACATTGTGTCAGTTTAAGTGTTTATTTTGTTGTATCATTTGGTACTTGGAACCCAACATTTATTTAGCTGTGTGATGTCAAACTGTTGTCTTTCACAAATGAATTTGTGCTTAATAGCAGCAGTCATTTAAGGTCATTAACCACATTTATTTTTATTTTTCATAGCATTCTATGTGGACTAACCTTTCTCTGTAAAGTTATTAACTGAAATTCTTACTTTTTGTGGCAAATAAAGGTTTTTGAAGATAGTATTTCAGTTGTTTAATTGCTTCTGGGAGGGGGCTGGACATCATTCGGAGACATGACGCTTCCTTCCATTGTTATGCTGATGACACGCAGATTTATCTGCCCATTAGACCCACAGACCCTGGCATGCTTAGTACACTTAACGACTGCCTTTGCGATGTCAAAGACTGGATGGCAAAAAACTTTCTTCAGCTGAACTCAAACAAAACAAAGGTCCTTTTCATTGGGTCCCAGCACAGGGCAAAGCAAATTCCGCCATCTGCTGGTTCCCTAATGGAATTCATCAAGCCTGTTGCAAAGAATCTTGGTGTTTTATTTGACAGCAATTTAAGCTTTGAGCAGCACACCACAAAACTTGTGTAATCTTGTTTTTATCATCTTAGAAATATTTCAAAAATACAATCAATTTTAACTTTAAAAGACACAGACACAATTGTACACGCTTTGATCTCATCATGCCTGGATTATTGCAGCAGCCTTGTTACTTGCCTGAGCCAAAAATCTATTGTTCATATTCAGAATGTACAGAACTCAGCTGCCAGGCTTTTAACTAGAACTAAGAGACATGATCGTATCACTCCTGTTTTAGCCTCTTTACACTGGCTCCCAGTATGTTTTAGAATTGATTTTAAGATCTTACTGATTACTTT
>JBBPCS010003998.1:0-11727 GCA_037974645.1 Hollardia meadi
ATGTGGCTGTTCAGATTCAGGTCTGAGTCCATGACTACACCAAGATTTCTGGCTCGGTTTGTGGTCTCTAACTTTACCGACTGAAGCTGAGCACCGACTTTTAATCGTTCTCTGGCTACACATTTTTCTTTGTACGCATATTTGTTTTGTTCATTTAATTAGGTGAAGGAGGTAATTTATTTGGTTTCTTTCATGGTGCTCACAGAGCTCCAGTAGTACATGCTCACAGATCAACCAGAGAATGACATGTTAACACAGACACTGGGGTTATGAACTAAACGTGTTTATGGCAATAAGGTAGCATGTTGCTGTGATACTAATCGGCTCCACTGGTGAATTCAAATTAGTGCTGACATATGAACAATAGAAAAGAAAGAATACCATAGGCCAACTTATTATTGCAAGTCATCATTAAAGTAATTACAATAATAAAGGGGCACTCAAAGTTTATTTAGAGGAGTACTGTTGACGCTTAGTAAGTACAAGATATCTTCATACTATATTTATTTACATTCTCTCTCTCTCTGAGCAAATTATATGTCAAAACTTTGACTTTCAGTGTCAGATCAATATGACCCACCTCCGTCCCGTTCGCCTCCAGTTTAATTGGAGCCATCGTCAATGGGTCCTTCCACCGAACTAATCAGAAGTCTCGCTCCACGTGACATCCATACAGATTCTCAGCCATCGCTCTTCATTCCTTTATCAGCACCACAACTAATGCAGCTACTGTGGCTGGACTGTTGGTGGTTGAGTTGCACTGTGGGTAATGTAGGCGCCAGGTTTTCGAAGAGGAGGAGGAGGAATGGGTGGAATCCTTGCCTCTGCCGCTTTAATTTTGAAAGTTTTGATACTTTAAGACTGTCCAGTGTCAGCCTAACACTGTACATGAACTATAGAGCACTTCACTGCTAACCTTTCCCCCTGCTTCGGTCGCCAACGTTGTCTGATTTGCTTTGCTTTAAAAAAAACTGACATTTACATTTAAACTCTCCACTCGTGTTCATCCGATCTATTGTCTAAATTTTCTTTTCATTCTGCATGAAATGCTGAATTGTAATTAAGAAGAAAGAATTTCTATTTTTAGATGTAATTACACATATATAAATAGTAAAAAAATTAGGCCTCTGTTTGTGTTTGGAATCGAGCCTCAGTATTTCTGCTGCAAGATTCAAGACGATTCTTTATTCCTCATCGCTGACAATGACAGTGTCAGGGTTTAGTTCAATTGACCCGAATGCAGAACAGAAGAGCCAGAGACTTTACAGTGAATTTCTGGAAATTTATTGCAGGGTGGTTAGTGGAGCAGAGGAATAGGGGATCCGAGAATCTGAGGATGGTGGAGTGGGCAGGCAGTGAAGACTGGTTTCTTGTCCTGGTCCTGGTGTAAGCTGTAGAGGTGGGCGTGGCAGGCGAGGAGGAGGCGAACCAGGGGATAAACCTGAGGGAGACAAACGTTTTAGTCAGCAAACTAGGAACAAAATCTCACAAACTTAGGCCAAAGCACTGTTGCCACTGAGGGGAAACGGACGATCTGACAGAGACTGGAGAGCTGAGTCGGGTAGATATACTGCAGGTAGTTGATTAGTGGATGGTATTCAGCTGTGCAGGTGGATGGAAGTCAGCTGTGCTGGTGGATCAGCAGGAGAAGGTAGCCACGCCCAAACAAGGAGACAGACTAGGCACACACAGGAACACAAGGAGGGGGAAAAATAACAGGAATACACCGGGATGTGGGAGGAGAAGGCAGACAGTAGGGATGCTCCGATCATTTCTGTGTTTCTGATTAAATCACTGGACAATTAATTACATGTCTCTGCTTTGGGAATAATCATGTTTAACACCTATATTATGCTCAGCAAGGTTTTTTCCTCATTTGATGAAGCTGACAAAACATTTTACATCATGTTATCTTCTATTTTATTATTCCGTATATAGTCTCTATATGTGGAGTGGAAGTAACAGATTTACTCACATTACTGTAATTGATGTTTTGTTGTGTATTTGTACTTTTTTTACAGTATTTTTTATAATAAGTCATTTTACTTTGCTTAAGTACTTTCAGGTATTGTATTTCGATAGATTTCAAGTTCCTCTGCATACCACCCACAGCGAGCATGCTAAGTTAACCCTTTATGTTACATAACCAACAGGCAACGCTGGGTGTGGCTAAATGCTAAAATGCTCACAGTGGATCATCCAGCAGTGATTTCTACATCTGATACATTGCAGAGGAACTTCACTGAGATGTGGGAGGACTGTCTGCTGTGTATTTCTGTCAAAGCTGTGACAGCAGAGTCTTGTTCAGCTCAAAATGTTTAAAAACTCTGAGTAGGGCTGTGCGACGGAGAGTCTGAATGGACTGGTTATACTGGGACAGACAGACTGAGAGGACTTTTTTATAATTTGCATTGAGGATAGTTTAATAGTTAGGTTTAAGATTGAGGACCTGGTGCACAAGGCTGACCAAGATGTTCAGACAGGTGAGTACATCCACTTCACTGCCTAGCAATGAAGTGTTGTGTGTGCACGCTATGGTGTGTTAAACTGTGCAGCTCTCTTTGCAGCAAAGTGGCAGTAACTTCATTTCTGTATATTTATTTTTGCAACGTGGTGTCCATAGTTTGTTTTATTTAGTTATGTTCATGTGTTTTATTAACTTTAATAAGTAAGTAACTTTAACTTTTTAATTGGAGTATAATATTGTAGTACGTTACACCTCTGGTTGGTAATAAACTATCTATTTATTCCCTTGTTTTCTGCGTTTGTCTTCAGTTTGTCTGCAATGAGAATATTGAGAAGGTAGTGCGCCAGTCTTGCTGCAGATCAGCAAACTCATCTGTCATTACTAATGTTTCGATGTGTCGCTGCAAATGTTCAGGAGAGCGCAGGATATTAATGGAGTGTTGCCTCTTCACCTCATTTCATCTGATGAATATCATCAAAGATTACAGGCAAAATGGAGAGGGAGAAGGAGAAGGACGCAAGCAGATAACGGGTAAACGGAGGAAGTAAAAAACAATATTTGGTTGGTGCAATATGCATTTCTTAAAAAACAAGTTATTTGATTTTTTTTGTAACACTTTACAATAAGCTACACAAATTGATTGATGCCAGGGAACAAATGTAGAAACAGTTGTCAGTTAAGTGTCAGTGAATGATTGATTTAATGCTTACTTAATAAAGAAATAAGTCGGGAACAAATCAGGAATGACTTGATAATTGATGAATCATTAAAAAGTACTTCCCTGACACTTCTTAATGGAGTAGATAATAACTAAAAACAGACTGGGAGTAGGGAGTTTTAAGTAAATTGACTTGCATTTATGTAGCCCTTTTCTAGTCTACCGACTACTCAAATAGCTTTACAACACATATTACATTCACCCATTCACACACACATTCATACACTGATCAGCAGCCTCTGCCATGCAAGGCGCCGACCTGCTCATCAGGAGCAATACAGCGCTTTCTTTGCATGGTATTTCTCTGTCCTGCCAAACTCATGGACACACACACTGATGAAACAGCCACATTGAAATGTAAGGTTCAATATCTTGCCCAAGAACACTTCAAAACCGGGGTTGAACCACCGACCTTCCGATTAGGGATGATGTGGCTCTACCTCCTGAGCCACATCAAGAAAACAAACAGTCAAACAACTACACTGAATCCTGATATAGACTTGGGTGTTTCCTGCATCACGCCATGATACATAAATCATGACGAATCCATGTCAGTGTTTCAATTAAACCTTTTAAATACTGTCAGGATGGGACACCCCTTAAAATAAGTTTTATTTCAACGCAATGCAGGTGAGTTCATGTGCGGGGTATTCCACTTCGTGTCTGTGTGACACGAACTAGAGGCCTGGCTTGGCGTCTTCGTCATATTTTCCATCTCCTGATGAATTAATATTTAAAGTCTTGTCCCCAGCCAACTTAACAGACTAAAGAAGAAGACCACAAAGGCCTAAACAAAACAGACAGTTGTGCAGCTTTGATGCACTGTTTGCTGCCAAGCCTTTTCAAAGCCACGCTCTCTAAAAGAGACTTTTATGTATTTCCACCATGCCACGAGCCTCTGGAACAAGTGGTGCAATTGAAGGTATACTACGGGGACTTCTTCACACACTGTCTTTGAAATGAGCAGTTTGTGCTCTTTTTTTTGAGTATGTGCAACAACCTGGAGAAGAAATCAATCTTGATAAATTGTGGTGTAGTGAGATCAATTCATCAAATCAATTCATGACAGCCCGCAGAGCCATGTGTAATTACTGTGCCTGGTGGAAAGCCCCCCCCCCCCCCACTGAGTTCTTCTTCCGCTAGATTAACCCCTACCACATACCAGCCCACATCTCCACACATGACAGTCAGAACGATTTAATTTATGCAGCACAAACATTTATCAATTAGTGAATTGATTAGTATCTGTCTCTATGGCTTAGTCACAGTCATGGCACTGTCAGTGTTCTTAGTCGATATCCTCTTCTTTATGGTGAGCCAAAAGAAAAAAAAAATCTAAATCAAAACCAAATGACAACATACACAGATCAGCACTCTTCTGCGCCTGATAAGCTGTTGACTTTACTTGTGAGATCAAATGTGCAGCTGCATCCACCACTAATTTCCTTTTGCTGCTTCACTGATTCTTTCGCTCAACAATTGTCAATCGCAAAGAATTTTCACTGCAAATTCATATTTGGTTGGGTTGGATCAATGGTTTTGCTTGAGGCTATCAGGAGTGGGCTAGGACCCTGGAATTTCCGGGGGATTATATCTAAAAGGCGAAAGGACTGGTCCAAGAGGGGTATTATTAATTTAGTCAATTTTGAACAAAGGATGGGAAATACATTTTCACAGTGTACTGGGGAGGAGGCAGATATGGATGGGCAAGGTTTACAAGGATTGTGTTTGTTGTCACTAATTAGGCCAGCAAAGCAGGCCATTCTTGCCTCTTTGATGTTTTGGTTCAGCATGGACAGCAAATCAGGGCGGCACGGTGGTGCAGTGGTTAGCACTGTCGCCTCACAACAAGAAGGACCTGGACCCCAGCCAGGGCGGATAAGCGGTGATAGGTAATGGATGGACGGATGGACAGCAAATCTTGCAGACAGAGAATGTGGTGTTATCCTACTGTTATGTCTGTTGCTCTGGCCAAAAAGTCAAATAATGCACATTTATAGGTGCAATTTGTAAGATAGTTGCTTGATGAGTCTCATTACCATGTCTTCAAATCCTGAATACCTCAAAATACGGCCCGACCTACCAACCCAAAACGTCAGTATTTGACGACCTGGGAATGAGACTCAACATCTCACACATTGCACATTTAACATTTAAATTTCTCCAATATTATGCCACTTTTGGGTGAACTATTTCTTCTTCTTGGCATATACCTACGTGAAGGAATGCTGCAGTGTTAATAGTCGTAACGGAAGCAAATATTATCTTGTACATATATGTTTTTATTAAAAATGTATGAATGTGTTGTCAAATTGTGTCCGTATTGCCCTTCTCTGTTTCCTCTACTTTTCTTGCCCTTCTGGTGAACCCAGATCTTTGTTTTGCCTACAGTTATGTTCTGCGTGTCCTCTGGAAAGTGTGCTGCCCTGCCAACACATTCCCAGCGCACAGTCTCTCTGGTGTCTGTCTCACTCTCACACATCAATATGCCTCAATCTCTCTCCTCTCCCTCTCTCTCTTCCTGTTGTCTCTCCTCCCCTCTCACCCAGCCACCTCTCTGGCGGCAGCTCAGTTTTTGTTTAGCAGTGGTGTGCTTCTGGCCTTTGTTGTGTCAGTGTTGCCAACTATCTCCTCTCTCTACAGGCCCCTGGATATCTATTCTCCATGTCCACCCCCAGTGTCCCTCTTGCTCTTTTCTGTCATCCTCACTCATCTATTTTTCTTGCTCTCTCTTCTTCTATCATCTCCTGTCTTGTACCGCACCGCCCTTTTTTTCTGTTCTGTCCTTCATTCATTCCTCTCACCTTCTCTTCATACCTCCTCTTTCTTTTCTCTGCCTCACAGGACCCCAAAAGTTTTTGCTCAAAAGAATACCATCAACAGGGGGTTAATGGAGGTGTTTCTGCTGATTGGCTCAGCCCACTTGTCTGCAGTGTCGCTGTAAGATCTTTCGCCGCAGACGTCACGTAAAGAGCACATTTTGTGTCTTGTTTTGTAACTTGTAGCCTAGTAGCCACACATCTCTGTCTTAAAGATAGCAGATCAGTTGTCAAGCTGTTTAGGTTGCTCCTGCAGGGAGGAAAAGTCAATGTGGAAAAATTCAAAAATGTCAGAAATGTTGATACGCACTGTCAAACTGGTAATCTCGGAGCTGTCTGCCATGAAAAGCGTCATGCACCATAACTGTGAAAACATGTTGAATATAATTAGTACATTTGGGCATTTAATGGATCTTTTAGTTTTACACGACTGCCTGAGCAAAGCAGTTTGGCGGACATACAAAAGAATGCACATGAATTTGAAATGAACAAATCAATAAATGGTGAACAGAAATACAAAGAATTGAACAAACAAGCTGACAATCTCTGAAACGCCATTGTTTGAATTGTCATTGTGTTAACAGTATTACTGTCATCACACTCTTATCTTCTGCCTATTAGTCAATAATAATCTTCCCTCCGAACATTTGAGTTGTGAGAGTCTGAGTCCATTTTGTGGAAATCAAGGATTCGGTGAGCTGACCCGACTTTAAAATAACAACCTCCACAGATTCAGATGTCTTTCTCCACTGTTTGCACAGGCCGTTTCGACCTGTAGGACTGATTGTATCGTCTGCAATCCACTGCACCCTATACCGTACTGCTTCGACTCCATTTTAGCTTTCTACTGTGCTTGAATAGGAAGCCTTTGTCACTTAAAATTGCACTCACACAGTCAGGGTCAATGTGAATCTGCCTTGAAAATCATGGATTTGTTAGAAATGTCGCCAATGTTAGTACAGTATGAAAAGGCCCATTTAAATAAGACAAAAATAAAGTATTCAAACTTCATAAATTCTTGCAGATTACTATAATATTTTCATATTACGTACATCATAATTAAATTACATATGTTATGAAATAATTCCTTTGATTGGGTTAACCTGTAAAGGTGCTGCATGTCTTTGATATTTTGTTCCTCCATTACACCTGTTATGTTTCCATGGTAACCCCTGTTTTCAGTCAAATCATATTGTAGGAAGCCATTATGTATGAAGAACCAACCCGCTCTCATCCCAGGGTCGGCAGATCTCATCCAGATGCACAGCGTATGTTTTAGTGTCTGTGTGACCCCACGGGACGCCAACTCTGGTCTGTCGGGTGAAAGACGTGTGTGTGTGTGTGTGACCCTCAACCCAACCTCCTCCCCTATAGGAAACTTTGAATGAAATGAAATCCATTCAGGTGATCTTTTCCAAGCAAAACTGGACTGATTCCGGCTGTTTAACCCTGATCATGTGCAGGGTTATTTTGCAGTGTGTCATTACTCTGGTGTTAAATGGGAATCAGCTTCAAGGACAATTGAATATTCTGCTGTGCTTCATTAAAATTCAAAACCACGAGCACAATAGCACTTAAAAGAAAACCACTCTGCATTTGAGCTCTGAGTCATTACGATTTTTTTTTACGCATTTGGCTTGTAGTAATGAACAAGCAAAAACATTATAGCTATTTATTCTCCCCCAATGTATTAATGAGGTTTCTTGCAGCAAATATTTGCGATTTGACATATTCTGTGGCAAACATTTAAAGAACACTGGAAAGTTCACTGAAAGTTTATTTTAAAATTAATTTGCAATACTTTAAGTTTCAGCAATTCATGCCAGAAGCTGAATTATTAAGGTCTCTCATCGCCTTTCCACTTCCTATTCACCCCCCCTCTCTTCGCGCTCGTGCCAACCACAATCCTCTGTTGAGCAACCTAACGAACAAACTGCGCTGCAGCCCTCAAACATTTGCTGTCCACACTGACAGAGAAAAGTGGCTTACCCACAGATTCAGTCTTTGAATGAACCACATAGAAATACAAATATCTGCAAGGCACACAGAGCGAAAAGAAAAAAAATGTGTGTGGAGGCGGGCATCACATCAAAAGCTCTGCATATATCTATTTACTGTATGTGCAATTTGTAGTGTGTGCATGTTTTTACTGTTTCTGTTTGGGTTTCAGTGTCTGGCATCTCTGACTGTAATTTGGCTCTCTGCTGAGTTTGGCCTGACAAAAAAAAACAGCAACCTAACAACCATAAAAACCAATCTATCCCAAACTCCTGTCTCTCACAATTTCTGTCTTTACATTTTCACACACTACCAAAATAAAAGTCTGAAAGTGAGCCATATGATAGCGATTACGTAATAAGAGTAGAATCTTTTTATTTTTATTTTAGCAAACAATGAAACGACAAAAATGACACAGAAAATCTGCATAACAACAAAAAAAATGATAACAACGCTCTTTAGTAACAAGTTTTATTTTTGTCTTTGAGTTCAATGAAACACCTATTATAAGCAGCACAATAAACAAACTAATTATAATATGTTAATGCTTTAATTTTACAGTATGTTTGAATTATTTTACATTTCTTTTTTGGGATTGTTTTTGTGCACATCTCTCAAGATTGTTTGCTTTTATTTCAATACATCTATTTTTAAATTGCCCCAGGTTTTACCTTTGAAAACAAAACAAAAAACCTAAAAGAAATAAAAAATAAAAATTACAAATGGACAACAGTAACTGGGAAAAAAGTCCAGCAATTCATCAACAAAATTAATGCCTGTGTGAATCAAGAGTTAGACCTTTTTGTCTGTACTTTCATCAACCCCATTACGTATCTCCCTGACTCTTATAGCACATCCTTCTCCTATTTTGTCTTTCCTCCTCATTAGGATTTTGTCATTCATCCAATTAACTCCCTCTTTCTCTCACCCTTTTGTTTCTTCTCATCTCACTCCCTCTTTCCTCATTTCTCCCACTCATTATTGTTCACTCTCGTTTTCTCTCTCTCTCCCCTTGTAGCTAAAGCCAACTGCCAGCATGCATTTGTATGGCCTAATTTGCGTGTGTATCTGTGTACTTGAGCATGTATGTGTGTGGTTTGCATACTCACATGCAGGGTTTGACCTTGTGCAACCAACTGTATCAGAGCTTCTCTTTATTTTTCCCACCGGTGTACATGAGTGTGTGTGTTTACGTCTGTGTGTGGGCACATGTGCGTGTGTGTGTCCGTGCTAACATGCAGCATTTGTCCTTGTGCGCTCAAGCGCATCAGCACTCGTCATAATTTTTCACAAGTGTGTGTGTGTGTGTGTGTGTGTGTGTGTGTGTGTGCGTGCGTGTACGTGTCAGTATGTCTTTGTGAATGTGTGTTTGTGGTTGTGTATGTGTTCAAGCCAACAGGGCACCTGCAGGTGCAGTCTATTCAATTTAGCAGGTTTGGGAGAAGAGCAGGTCACCAGTCAGACATTGTTTAGTCAACACACAGCATGCTCACACAGACACACACAAACCACAATACAAAAAGTAAATGGAGAACAATTACATCCACCACTATTTCATTCAACAGCTTCCCTGTTTACCAGAACAACACTTTTCTTATTTCACTTGCGGCATGATATGGTGGATTTTTATCCTTGCACACATGGCGGGAAAGGTCAAGTGGCCCCCTGTTTGCCCCTATGTCTTAAATCTCTTAATCTGCCATCCCTGTCCAGGCCACTATAGAGGCTGGCTCCTTCAAAACCAAGTCAGTACATTATGGCCAGTTCAACAATTCATCCACTTTACAGTATGTCTTTGTCAGTGCCATTGAAAATATTGGGGGTTAGGGGATATTTGATTGTGAGTCTCCTGATAGTTGATCATTCCTTATTGGGACACCCAATGTTTTATGGCTTCAGCAATCTTCTGAATTAAATTGGTTACAAATTGGTTACAAACAAAAATCGATCAAAATCGAAGCAGTAAAGGCTGAGATATCCAGACCTTTAGTCTCTGGAATGGGTGAACTTTTTGGGTCTTTTAGTCCAAAATGCATCTCAATCTCCCCCTCCTCTGTAAATGCTAATTCCTTTCAGATCATCCCACCACATCAGATCATCCCCTGGTGGCCCCCTCCAGAATCACAGAGGACATTATAGCCTACAGCCGTTTTCATGGGCTGTACTCCAAATGACAAGTATTCAGAACTTCATGTATAGAATCTGTGGAGTTCCCCCTTTAAAAGGAAAGGGCTCTTTTACAAGAGTGACCTCACAACAAAGTTCAAATGGCTGCTGCCCCATGAGGAAGAATTCCTTCCATTTGTGATGGCTACTGAAATGAAAAGAGTATTTCTCTGTTCTCTTTGGGGATCAGTTTGAAAGGTAAAATATCACATCAGTTGATGCTCGTATGTGTGGAATCCATGTGTGTGTGTGTGTGTGTGTGTGTGTGTGTGTGTTTAAAAGTGCCATTAAATTTGAAATAAATGAGATTTAAGAATTTAAGTGACCCCTCTGGTCAAGTAAAGCTAAAAGCGTGAGCTGAGCAAAACATCCTTGTAATCGAATTTCATGTGTGTGTGTGTGCTTTTAGTGTACCAGAAGCTGATGTAATCTGAGGAAGTTGTGGGTGTGTGTAGGCATCCAAAGCAACACAAAAAGTGTGTTCACACTGTTTATGCTTGCAACAGTTTAGTCAAGCTCTTGAGCATTTATTCTTTTAGTGTAGTTCAATTTTAGAAGTGTGGAAAAAAGCCCATATGAGCACTGTACACCCACTGCAGAGGCCACATGAGAATAGAAGCAGGGCCACCCATAAAAGTGTGTGTGTGTGTGTTGTGCTTTCTGGGGTGCAGCTGCGAAGGGAGGATGGGAGGCGATAATCATGTTCATCCTAAATACTGTACAACCAAATTACGTCACATGACCTCAGAAACTTACTCTAAGGCAAATACAAATAATAATGTAATGAACTTCTGGTCCCAGCCAGGCTGAAGATGCCAACGATAGCCAGGAGTGTAACGTCAGAGCTAATATTACTAGCCAAGAGGTAGCTAACATCACTGAAGTAGCCTCCACCACCAGTAAGACAATGATGATGTCATAATAGTGTTTATGCAGGAAAGAGACACATGTGTTGATATGAGTAAAGCAGGTTTTTGTGGGCAGGCCTGAATCAAAGCTGCACACAGAAAAGTCCATCATGCTCAGCTGGACTTCCAGGTGTTGACTCTCTTCTCTGTTATAATCTTTTACTGGACCTCACTAACTGGCGTCAAGGATTGCAACAAAGTCTGGTATGACCAAAGAGAAGGTGTTATTGTACCTAAAGTCACCAGCTGTCTGTCACAATATGAACAACAACATCATGCAATGCATGTCAAACATTAATCATTGGTATTTTAAAGATATCATTTTAATTAGATTGCCTTGTCAGGAGTCGCTCCCTCCCTAAACCTCAAGCTGAACTTGTCAAAACAATTCAAGTCACTACGTTTGTTATGCACGCTATTTTCCATTGAGTGTTCATATAGTGTTTTATTGCAGGGGGGGGGACAGCGAGAAAGAGAGAGGGAGAGTAACGAAGAGCAGGAATCAAAGACATAAAGAAATGGATGGAAAATTAGAGGAAGAAGAGGAAGTGGAGCTGCTCTCTGTGCCGTGCTGGAGAGAGACAGACAGAGAGAGAGAGAGAGAGAGAGAGAGAGAGAGAGAGAGAGAGAGAGAGAGAGAGAGAGAGAGAG
>JBBPCS010003999.1:0-11726 GCA_037974645.1 Hollardia meadi
TTGGCTCGTTTTTGGCAGTTTATCATAAGCTTCGAGGAGATTACGTTTTTCACTGAGAGAAAAGGACTTTCTTTTTCGCGTCATGATTTCAGTGTGCTTGAATCCCGGGCCTTGGGTCCTAGCCGGCAGCGGAAGTAGACGAGTTGCCGTGTGAGGCAAAGTAAAAAAAATTAAATAAAATAACGTAGTTTTTTTTTTTTTGTTTCCATATGTTTTCATGTATGAAAAGACCCAAAATGAACACTGTTAGCGGACTACTTGATTACTATAAATGGATGATTTCAACAGCATTTGTATAGGAATGATTCTGTCCTGAACCTTTAGATCCATATAAGCGGGTGATCACTATATCCGTGATCACTATAAGCGGTTTCCACTGTAGTAGTAATAACGACTGTATTCAATGTAGGTGATCAGGGAATTGGCCCTGGTATCCTGTACTCTCACTGCAATGGGTTATTGGCCCTCTTAATAATGTCAACACCTTGTCGTTACTGTTCTTACAGACTTGGGGCCTAAACTTTAGTCCCATAACGATGCTAAATGCTATATACCAGATTTGTTTACTATACAGACTTTCAACAGTGCTGTAACTTAATATCATTCCTTTTCTTCACTTAGACATATTTTATGAGTTAATGCAACAACCACCATTTTGCAATGATTTCTAAGCTCTCTGAACTTGTGAAGACCAGAATATACACAAGTCACTGCTAATGTCTGCTATGTTATTAATAACTAATAATAATATAGAAAATTCAGTCCAATATTCTCAAATGTTGCCCCTGTCACTGACTTATGTGGTCTATTAAAACATTAGAAACAGCTTAAATTATAATGGAAAACTTTTACAATATATGATGCATATGTATATAATAAGATTAATTATGGCTGCCTTGTTTTTTTTAGTATGTTGGTTCCATCGTGTGCTATTGTGCATGTTGGCTTATTGGCACCTAAATCAATCAGCACCATCATTAAGATTATCAGTTCCAACTGTTTTTCTGCATTAATAGGTAAAAAGTAAATCAAGGAGATCTATTCTGTTGTTACTCCACCAGCCGCAGCATCAATAATGACCATTGACATGAACTTGGCACCTCTTTAACACAATGTGTACTAAAATTTAGAAATACAAAGTGATAAACGGTGAAAAGCTAGCGTAAGTAAAAGATTGTCGATAAGACCTGTATTACAGTGTACAGGGTTTTCTTTTCTTTTTTTCAGCTCTGTGTATATACCGTGTATCAAGTCTCTATAGGCCTTTTTCACAGCAGCCATTTTGACACAAAATAGTATGGTAAACACAGGTGTTGCCAGTGATAATATTTAAGTTTCCATTCCGTTTAGGACAAACAGAGTCAGGGTGCCGCTATTGTGCATGTATGCTCACCTGAAAAGCTCTGCTAAACTAAACTGAACAGAACAGAACAGTAACCGAACTGAATTAATTCAGGGTTTCCCTTATGTTCATTTATTTGTGGCGGCCCGCCACAATATAAACACTGCCCGCCACATATTAATTTTCTATTTTTGGAGCTGAGCATCCCCCTCTCGTTCTCTCTCTCTCTCTCTCTCTGTTTCCCAAACATAGAAGTTACTTGGGTGGGACGTCCAGTTATATTAACATCTGCTGAAGTATATTTAGTGACCCATTTTAACATTTTATTAGCCGGTGTGTGTGCATTCAGGGACCAGAGGTGTAGGGGTGAGAGAGAGAGAGAGAGAGAGAGAGAGAGAAAAGTAAGGTGCATATATAAAAGTAGTTTGTGAATAAACACTAAAATTATGTGGAGAATTAAATGCATCTGTGGTTACCTGCTATTTCATGTCAATATGGCTGCTGTGAAAAAGGTCTGCTTTTCATTGATCTGGTAGAACCTTATCAGCAATAGCATATAGGTGAAATGTATAATTGTCCACTGGATTAATACGTCACTAATTTAAAAAAATCTTTTGTAGGGATGGAGGATTGAAGCGAGGAAAGGTAAAAGATACCTTTAAAGAAGAGCAGCAGAAGCTGTACAGTAAAATGCTGGTGGGCACCCAAGAGGACCGAAGTCGCTCCTGAAGGACCTGTATAGAGGTGGACTGGCTCTGAAACCCACTTGGGCACATCTGACTAAATAGGCAGTCAGTTCCTCTTTTATTGGAGCTCTGTACTGGAAAATTCCTTCTCTGATGTCAACGCTACTCCATTTGGCTTCCTTGGTCACTGCCTCAGCTTGGCATGTTCAGTTTGCATCGCTGTTACGGGTCATTCTGAGTCTGCTGGCCTTTGCTGGAATAGCTCAACCGAAGCTTTGCTTGTATTAGCATGAAAGCAAAGTGCACACAGTAAAGGAGCATTGTCTTCCTTGGTGGCAGTCTTTTGAGGGAAAATTTGTATTACTATCTCTATTGAGTTTCTGTCTTTGTTTGATAGTTTGAAGTTTTTAATTTTCATTTTGCTGTCCTGTTTGTATCACATGTTTTAAAGTTACAGACCTGATTATACCTGGGATGTGGAAGAGAGTTATTGTAGATAAAAACTAGTTTCTTCTAAAGCTAAAACCTGTGACTGAGTCTGGGTTTTGCATGCCTGGCTCCTGTCCATGATTTAGGGCACAATGCCAGGTTTTGTTACATTGCGTTATTTTTATGGGCTTTTTTCAAGAAAAAAACATGTATTTTATGCTTTGTGTTTGACATTAACACTTGTATCAACACGTGGTCACCATAGGAGTCACATTGCAGAGGAGCTCTTGATATGCTGTCTGTTTCTGTGTTTTTTCCATGGAATGTGTAAATCCTCACATTATGAAGTGGAAATTGTGCACCCACAGTTACTGATGGAGGTTTATGGATTGAGGCAGATATTCCTGTTCCAGCTTTTAATGCAGCATTAACTGGAGGAAAAGGGTTATATAGTCCATGCATTAAGAATTTATTTGGGATGCTTTTAGCGTTGCCCCTTTTAAGGCTTATGGCACAGTTCGTGACATAGGATAATGATAATTACAATTGGTCTCCAGACTAAAACATAGTTATGGCAATTAGCTGTTACACATTAATACTAATACACTTCCTAACATGCATCATGTTTTCATTTGGCGTCCTGCTTGTGCAGTGACCATTTTGCTTAATTTATTTTAAGTGAACTCTAAAAGCTCTTATCTTTATGTCCACCCACATTAATATCTTTCTCCTACTTGGCAGCCTCTTCAAGGCGGTTTCAAGAAGAGACGGAGTGCAGCTGTAGTTTGCACTGCCCGTTAGCCTGGATTGAGGAACTTGGTGGACAGCCTTCAGGGGTTTCTCCCTAAAGTCACTCATCCCCTCTAGTTTGTTGTTTTCAGGGATAGTCATTTAGACCATGTCAAGTCTGTTCAGCGAAATAAATGTTCAAGAATGTGATTCTACCTTTGACCTCAGGGTTGTTTTGTGCTTCTCATGTTGATCACTTTTGTTCTCCTCTTGACACACGAAGGGATTAGAAACTTGTTCTTACAGAAGCAAATGAAGCCAGAAGCCCCATAACGTCATGGCTGCAGATGAATTTTGAGAATTGAGTACAATATTTTAGATACACTCTAGAGTTACTTAAAAGAGTATTTAAAGGAAGTGTCTGTCTGCTGTCTTCAATGTCTATGAACATGTAGATTGCAGTTGCATTTAAAGAAATTGTGTAGCAAAAATTTACTTGGCAAAATCTTAAATTCAAATGAGGCATTAAATAAGCAGCCATAGCAACTACAACTGGACAACTGACCTCCAATCTTTAGGGTAAATAAATTGCATCTTTAGGGTAAACTAAAGTTGCAATGTGTTCCATTGCTAAATATTTAATGTACTGCAAATTTAAGTACTCTTATTTTAGTGGTGTGTTTACCATTTACAGTATTTTTAGCTGAAGTATCTCATTTAAGATCTCATTCAAATCATTTTTCATTTGATATTTTTAGAATGGAAAGTTTTTGCTTTACTGCCTTAATTAGCCCGTTGCTTTTTTCTGTTATTCTTGGCAGGCGGGCCTGGACTCTGGCAACATTTCCTGGGTAATTTATTGTCCTGTGGGCACCAAGCTACTAATAGCAAAGCCATGCAAGAAGATTCTTTTGAACATTATATATTATATTTTGGAGTTAGTCACTGTTTATGCATTCAGTATGAAGTCTATATATCTTTCCATGGATGTTTGTTTCTACTGCAGCTGCTTCATCCAAAACCCAGGCCTCTCCTGTTGGCCGCAGTAAATGGCCTCACACCTTTGTTTCCAACCCAGTGATCGACATGGCAGAATTCTTTTGCATCTCTGTTTCAATAGTTTCAAATGGATCTGTTGACGTTGCTAGATAAAACACACAGTGCTTGAAGGAGGAGTAAGAGGAAGCGGGGAGCTCAAAAGGCTGGTTGTGTAAACTACCATGGTTGAACAGCTCACTAACAGCACTATGGAGAGCCACAGTCAGGCCGCCAGCAAAGATCCAGCAGTCTTTGCTTTAGCCCAGGCTAAAGCAAAAGATGGCACAGATCCATCTACTCCAAATTAGACTTTTACAGCTCTATGGTTCACTGGGTAGAGAGAAAGCTACTGTAGCTGTGTCATAAAATATTGCGGTTACTCTGCTGTTGTGATGACTGGAAGTTGTGGGTGGCAGGCTGTTCTATAGAAAATGACTGCAGGTCATGCACACAGAAATGCAACACTGGCATACTAGCTTCTCCTGGTGGTGCAGGACTTTACACAACAACAGTAGACCTACCAACACAGGTGCAGTTGTTGCAATGTGGCCTGCTTTAATTGCAATGTAGGTAAAGGTGGCAGTAATTACTGATGAGTACATGCCTAAGGCCTAAAGTCACAGAGGTAAGACACCCCCTCCACCCAACCCTGTTATATGCATTTTTAGGTTTGCCAGTTGTACACAGCTTGAGAGGAGAACAAATACAGTTAATGCACACTGTCCTCATAAGAGGATATTTCATTGAAAGAAAAATGAGAGAAATTCAGAGTTTCACAGAACGAACAACTTCCTGTTGAGACTACACAGAATGAGCCTGTGGTATGTAAAGTGGTGAGTTGAGTCCTTTCAGGTGTTTTAATGTACTGGGGTTATACAGTAAGACATTTATGTAATACTACAGGTTATTATTGTAATAGTATATCATTTAATACGGGCCGAGGGTTTAGGATCTGGTAATAAAAATTGGGTGGGGTAAATGGATCATTTGCAAGACAGGCCATACACAGGTTGCCATGGCAACTAGATATTATGGGATTATCTTCAGAGAGGAGGTTACACTTTGGAGTGATGGCCACGACGTTGGCTCAGCGGTGATAACATAAGGAAGACTGCATTTGACTACTGGCAGCAAATGGGCGGTGGCGGAGCACCGGAGTTAGTTCGCGTTATCCAACACTGACCGTGTAACTGCCTGCTCCGGTTATCTGAGCGTTTGTCAAGGCAGCAGCATACGCGCCGTCCTGGCCGGTTTAAGTCCGCTAAGAAGGTACTAGTCCAATTAACCGAGAGGAGGCGGAAATCCACGCATGTGGGCTGCTCAACCTACTAACTTCTCCTCGGCTCGACGATGGATATAAGAGCCCCTCCGGCATATGATGACGACCTGACCTGACCATCAATAAACAAGTTGGACCAGAAGCGACACAGTTTCATCGGTTGCATGTCGGTGTACTTTGAGCGCTGATAGTCGCGGTCTGGGCTCACACAGTAAGCTTTCATAAGCTCTCGGGGAGTCGCTGTTGCAGGCCTAGACGTGCGTCATTTGGCGACGCTACGGAGTTTCCTCGAGCTGTTCGTGAAGGTGGATCGTTAACATGGAAACATACACTAACGTGCTGCTCGTCACCGCAAATGTCGGGTCACTCTTTGAGAATGTAAGTAGAGCGGTAAGAGTAAAATTAAAACTACACCACACTGCAATGCTGCCAGTGGATTATACTGAATGCTGTTAGGCTGATAGAGAAATAATTAGACGAAAAGCTGAAGGAGGTAAGTTTTACCTTGAATGGGCTCCTCTGCTAGCATACATCTTTGGTAACCTAGCTTGAAAGGATGTAACCAAGCGTGCTAACGTGTTCACGCGCTTAATGACCTGTTACTCTAATTGTAATTCACTTGTAGGATATTACACATCTAATACCACACTGTTACACAGCTTCCCAGTCGTGTTTCCTTGTCAGCTGCCAGTAGCATATGCTCTGATAGTGTTCATCCGCTGTCGTGGATTACAAACAAAACGGCACGAGCCAAACTTGATCTGTTATTACTTGTAGGACGCGCAAGTTTCACGCCTCACGTGACCTGCTCCCGAGTAGACTAGTAAGAAACCGGTGTTACACCGACATCTGTGACCAGTCAGATCGTTGGAGACTGAAGGGTCAGCAATGTGAACATATTTAAATGTCCATCATTGCCTCTACAGGGTTGACAAAATATAGGCTTTAAGACCGAGGGAAAGCTTAAACCTACCAGACAGGGGACAAATTAAAGCAAAAAACTGAATAAATCATACTCCATATGGCATGTATGAAAATACTGAGCAGGCCAAGTTGATTCTGATTTTGTATAAAGATAGCAAGAAGAAAAGATCTAAAAGACTGTTCATTGTTGGGACATGGTTTCAATAGGTTTCAATAGGAACTGTGACTTAAGTGACATCTGCCTTTAGATGTATGAGAAAGACATCAGTAAATAGGGTTGGAAATTGTGGTCAGCAGCACACATTTGATGACGGTGATGCTCATGGATTAGTGCGATATGTAGGTTAAGGAAAAACAGAAGAGCAACTCTTTCTCAGGTGACTGAAAATGTCAATGCAAGATGTGATCAGACTGTGTCAGCAAGAACAGTCTTCCTTCACCAAGTACATGTATGTAGCATAGGGGGACCAGTGGCTGTCTTATGCCGACGGGGGTATTTTGCTATAAAAATAATATGAATCATATGTTATGGCCTTCACAGTCACCACATCTCAACCCAGTTGAACATCGATGGGAGATTTTGGAGCAACGTGTTAGAAAGCACTCTCCACTAGGGATGTCCCAATTTTAGATTTTCACTACGCGATTATTCTGGCCAAAAGAATTC
This sequence comes from Hollardia meadi, assembly GCA_037974645.1. Lineage (NCBI taxonomy): Eukaryota > Metazoa > Chordata > Actinopteri > Tetraodontiformes > Triacanthodidae > Hollardia > Hollardia meadi. The sequence goes on from JBBPCS010003999.1 coordinate 7,095, forward strand.
ACAATAATGATATAATTCCAATATCTATGGAAATTTGGTTGACCTGCATTTCTTGCAGACTGGGGTTTCTTCTTTTTAGTTTTCTTCTTTCCAGAATCAAAAAAACGCTCCCACTAGTGAGCTAACTTTTTGTGTGTAGGGTGTGTTGCTTTTGTCTGTCTCCTCGCTCCTCCAACCTGATATTGCACAGCAGTAGTAGCCACACACTGTGGAAGTAGCAAGCTAGCTACTTACTGTTTCTTCTTTTTTACGTTTTATGGCGGGTGGCAACCAGCGTTAAAGGTGCAATATGTAAGATATGGCCATAATTTTAGTTTAAAATGTTAAAAAATGAATTAACATTATCAACAGAATGTGAAGAAACAGCAGCGTTGACGTTATGTCAAAGACGTCTATGTATTGTGCAGATATATCAACTGAAGTTAGCATGCCAACCAGCTAGCCCCGGCCCATCCTGGTTTGTAATACCACTTTGTACCTCTAGAGGCAATAGACTGATAGCCCCCTGTAGTTTCAGCTGGGAGATGTACAGAGTGCTGAGTGCGCTAAGTTTCACAAGCTCTCGTCGCATTTAGTCTAATACGTAAACAAAACAAACACAAAATGTCAAGAAAGGAAATATTCTTACACCTATTTTCCTTAAACAGAAAAACACAACCGTACACCTTCTGGCTCAACGCTATCTCACTGCTCTGCCACTTCTCCTTGCTCCAGTCCCCGCCTGCTGTGTCTTGTTGTCCCCGGAGTCAAAGTCCTCATTAGAGTCGATGTAAATCACCTCCGTACTGTATCTCCTGTCGCCAAACTGGCCTCCACTGGTCTCAGAGGCAGTGTCCATTTCCAGTTTTGTTTCCAGCCGTGTTCAGGCTGCAGAGCCTGGTTGAGCTGAGCCCTGCTGCCCGTGGTGACTCCCTTTGTGATATGGTCATGATCAAGGCAGACTTCAGTGAGCAGAAGGGCCACTAGCTCCACTGCTAACTAAGCTAGACAGCATAGTAGTGAGTAATCGTTCAAGCAATTGGATTCTTTCTAGTTGTGGCCCCCCAGAATCATCATCACCTCTTGCAACTCCACAATGTGCAATCAATTAGGGATACACGATTGGAAATTTATATTATCGGCTATTGATCGATCATAAATCAAAATCAATTGAAATCATAGACAATAAACAGCCGATACAGTCTTACGCATCTTTAAAGTTGGTTTGCGATCAATCAGGAAGACAATAAAGAAGACGACGGTGAAGAACATGACGGTGAAGAAGACAATGACAAAAAAGAATACAAGGGAGAAAAAAATGAAGAAGATGATGAAGAAGAAGAGAAAAAACGCTGTACCTGGATAGAGCCGTGCAGTGTAGAATAGAGATCCAAATATTTCGGTGCCTGTTTGGATGGGGTTTTTTTTACAGTTTCAGAGGGGGGCAACATGACAAATCTTGCTAGAGCTATGGAACATTAAATCATCCATCTTTACTCACTATATCTTAGCATTTCTTAGCCTCAGGTGTTCATAAACTGTAGGTTATGAGCATCATTTTAAAATACAAAAATGTTAAATTATTGCTTATCGGTATCGGCTATGAGATACAGGTAATTATCGGTTATCAACTGAAAAAAAATCCATATTGTGTGTCCCTACAATCAATACTGTTTAAAATCACTGTTTAGCTAATAGGGGGATGGGCCTGTGTTCCTCAATAGTCAGTTTATAGTATTCTTATCATACTATATGGCATTTGCATTGTCAGCTCCAGTGGTATCACTACGTCTGTAATGTTATGTAAGTTAGAGTTTATAGCGTAGGCTTGGATGTTTGTATCTTTAAAAAAAAATAACCAGACAAAAAACTATTTTTATAAAGAATTAATGAGATTACTTGACTGGAATTGAGCTATTCTAAACACATGGCTACATATCCAGTGCTTTTTACATTTGGCCTATGCTGGGCTGATGAAATGTTCAAACATTGGAGGGAGGAGGGCTCTTACACTCATGGAAATTTGGCTCAGGACCATGTTTCCGGTTGCCAGATCTGGCTGCAATGAAAACATTTTAGATCCCATTGTGGGAGATATGTAAACAGATGAGTATCTTCCTCTGGGGACTTCAGCTTTTCTCCTTACTTAAGCCCCCCTATTTCTATAAACAAACACTCCTAAACATTCACCAAGCCTTCAGGATAAGAGCAAGACCTTAAGCACATCACTGAATAAATCCTATTGCTTCACAGTACTGGACTAGTGTCCTGCCAGAACAGTTTAGCCAGTGAGACAGTCAACCTTAACTGCTACTCTCTGGCACTACTAACATTTCAGACTGGAGATTCCCAGTCCCGCCATTGTTTCTTGTGAGCTTGTGTACTGACTAAGTATAGAATCAGTTGTATTGGATAGATATTATTGTCACAAACTTTCCCTTTATTCATACAAATGGTGTCAGAATGGTAATCTGTAAAAGCCTTACTTAAGGGAACTCATTATTGCCAAAGACAGATTTCAGTTAACTTTCTCAGTTCTCTATTATCAGACAGCTTGGAAAAACAAAGCATAGACCTAATCAACACACTGGATTCATTAAAGCTAACAGGTTGTTTTTTTTAAAAACAGTGATCCTGTGGAGGCTTGCTTTCGACCTCTCTCAGTCAACGTGCTTGGTCTTGTTGCCTGACACAGAGCTATTTGTTTGCCACAGGAGGAAAAAGATACCGTTTTGTTGCTGGATTAGCTCTAAAGAATACAGAATATTGCAGTTTTATACATGTGAATCAGGATCGTTGGACAGAACCAGTGTTCATGAGTGCATAAAGTTTGTGTTAATAGAGGTGAGAGTCCTTCAGGTCACAATGGCTGAGCTGCAGTCATCCCTGTCACACTGCCATGCAAATACACTATGCAAAGCCATTTCTCAGCTGGCATGAATGCACCTGGCCATGCAGATGATTGTACATTTCTCTGCGTCTGCCATGACACTGTGGGGCAAATTCTGAAGTGGGTGTCTGTAAGAAACAGCATATTTAAATGCCACATTTTAGTTGTTGATTGGTGTACTGTTTACAGCCTTTAAAATGCCAGAGAAGCCTGCTTTAGAGTCGGAAAGGATTCTCTGGTATGAGAGGAGACCAAGGAGCGTTTATGGTGAGTGTTACTGTGAGGTTAACATCTAATTTTATTTGTCATACCAAGGAAAATATTTGTCACAGCCACCTTTGCTTTCACTCTCACAATTCAAATTATCAACTTCTTTATAGGGATGCATAATATATTATTGGACTGATAATGGGAATTATCGGTATAGAGCCATTAATGAGCCGGGCTCAGACTACAGGAGTTTCGGGCTGATTTAACCCTGACTCACCCCTCCCGACAATCAGAAGAGAAATCTGTTCTGGGAACATTAGCAGTATATTAAACTACTTTTTACAGCATCTGAATCTCATCTCCATTTCCCGCTGAAGTATAGACAACCCGTGTTGACCACATCTCCCAACCATTTTCTCATTCAGACTTGTGTAGCCTCCTTTTTTTCCTCAATGTAAAGCGTTACTACAGCAACTTGTTGCACTACATCAGTGTCCATTTTGTCTACATCTGCTTCCCAATGCAATCAGGTGAGAGAGATCACATGAGGTTGTGTGTCGCTCCCTCTGGCACAATAATCTTAATTAAGTAAATATCCTGTAGTGTGTGATGCACCATTCTTTTCAAATCCTGTGGTGTGATCATGTTTGAGCTTAAAGAAAAGATTATCTCCAAAGTTTCTCCTAGTGTGTGATGCAACCCGATTTCAACCCTAACCCTCCTACAATGTAAATGGAAGTCTACCTGTCATTCCAAATAGGGAGGGTCTGCTAAGTAAGCCTCAACTTAGTTTGACAGATATTCTGTGTAAGGTTTAACGGCCTGCTGTATTTACAGTGTACTCTGCTGTCAAGTGGCTATTTCAGGTCTTGGCATCAAAACATTTATGCCAAGTTTCAATCTTTTGTTATATTTCTTTCAAATTCCCCAGATACTGAAGGGGCTTTTTTGTACATGCTGCATTGTTTAAAATACCTGTAATAGTAGTAGTCCTGAAAAGTATGCATTCAGTTAAACTGGACTATGTAGACTCAACTGTAATACAAACAGTTGTGTTTGTCATTTACATGCATCTGTATGTTTTTATGACAGTGTTGGTCAGTCTGCCTGCTTGACGATCCCATTTTGCCGTGATAAAAATAATTGAAGTGAGATAAACAAACTGAAAACTTTATGTCATGAGATAAAACAGATGTTGACAAAGTTTCTGTTTTGGGAAACAATTGGCTGTAGAAAAAAACGTAATAAATCGTAATATATGTTATTGTAATACTCAGCATGTCAAAAAATGTTTAAAATTGCAATAATATAGTATCGTGACTTAGGTATCATGATAATTGTTCTCTGGTGATTCCCAGCCCTAGTGGCTGTGCAACAAGTTCACCTTCAGGAATGATGTGTGGACGGTGGCCAGATTATGACACATGCAGCTATGAGACTACATCCTGGAACACACCAGTGGAAACACACAGGATAATACACCGATCAACCACAACATTAAAACCACTGACAGATGAAGTGAATGACATTGATCATGGCTACAGTACAATGTT
>JBBPCS010004001.1:0-11724 GCA_037974645.1 Hollardia meadi
TGTGTGTGTGTGTGTGTGTGTGTGTGTGTGTGTGTGTGTGTGTGTGTGTGTGTGTGTGTGTGTGTGTGTGGACATATAAATAGATCCTCTTACCAAGCTGAATTGATTAATTGCATGTTGAGGCCAAAAGAATGGTGTTTCGAGAGGCCACTGCTGGAAGAGAAAAGAGCCATTAGGATTTCACTTTCATGTTCATTGACTCACTTACACACACACACACACACACACATATGCACAACTTGCATGAAGACTCCTTCCACAGCAGTGTACTACAATTCGGTACAAAATAATAACAGATAAACTTACACACACACACACACACACACACACATACAATGTAATCGAGATGCCTGGCAACTGCAGCGCAGAGAGGTTTGTAGAGAGGGAATAAAAGAGGCCACCTGCCTCAATTAGTTTGAGGACAGAGGGGTAGATGGAGGGAGGCAATGAGTGCATAAGAGAGAGAGTGGGTGGAGAGAAGCTAGAGGGAGACAGAGATTGAGTGGGAGATCCAGGGGAGCAGAGAGAGAGAGGGAAGAGGAGGTAAAGAGAGATGTTTGTGGGCGAGAGCACACACAGGGAGCGGCTGATTGGGGTTTTTGAAGGCTGATACTGATGCCTCCAGATTTGGAGCGAAGTTGTTGATTTCCTGTAGTCTGATACTTAGGCAGAGAGGCCATTTTGTTTCCTCTCTAATATTCAGTCTGACAAAGAGGGCCGGAAAACCTCATTCAAAAACACACTGACATTTGTAATGACCAACATGTAACTTGAGCTTGTTTAACAGTCAGGGCCAAGGAAATGTGGGCACCAAGTGACTACTACAAGCACATTTATGTAATAATGCAGGTGTTACACCATCATTACAGTTTATATTGTCCTTTACTGGTACATACATTGTGACCCAAAAAATTAGCCATTTGTCAAATTGCTACTCGTTGAACCTTAAAACTTCAGGCTTGACTTGACAACAAAAATGGCATGTCTTTGAGTAAAGGCATGCAATGTGGAATACTTTTGAAGGACCACTACAATGTGCAAGGTGAAGGTCACATGAATGACTGAACCAGCCAAAGGAAACTGTAGGCTACTATTCGTACTAAAAAGGATAATGTTTAGGGCCAGCCCCTAATAGTCAACTAAATCATGAGTGGATGAGAAGAATCTTCAAGAATCTCAACCAGGAGTTAATTTGTTGTTAAGTTGCAGGGGGAAAAAATGACACTATATTCAGGAGTTTTGCCTTGTTGACAGGGCCAGGAAGAAAGTATCAACGGAACTATTGCAACACGGACCATTTCTTTTAGAAGTCACTTACTGCTGCAAAGCTGTCGTTAGCTAGTTAGCCCCTTTAGCTCAGTTAGCCAAGTAGCTAGCCTGAGAGAATGATGGTGTTTACACTGCTAACACAGGAGCTGAGATCCGAAAGAATCAATGCGTACCAGAACTGGAGCCAGGCGAGTGAACAACAACACAAGCTTAGCAGCCTCCCAGTGAACACAACCGGACTAGGACCGAAGACAGCCTCTGAAACTGACAGAGGCCAGTTTGACGACTTAAATGGTAAATGACCTGCATTTATATGGAACTTTTCTATTCAGCTTGACCACTCAAAGCACTTCACACTACAAGTCAGCATTCACCCATTCACACACACATTCATACACTGGTGGCAGTGACTACCTTGCAGTGTGCCACTTGCTCATCAGAAGCAGTAACCATTCACACATGCACTCACACACCAATGGCGCAGCATCAGGAGCAATTTGGGGTTCAGCATCTTGCTCAAGCACACTTCGACATGTAGACTGCTGGGGATCGAACCATCGACCTTCTGATCAGAGGGAAAACCAGAAAATATTCTCTCCATAAAATATGATCCAGTTTCACCAAAATCAGTGAATAAAGTTGTGCTTTTGTAATCAGTGAGGCCCGCTCCCAAACACTCCACTCCAGCTGCGCCATTCTGACATGTCGCTAAAGATTATTGATGGGTGAATGTCATAATATTATTGGTTTAAAATGGTTGGTAGCCTGCTACGTGATGTAAGAAATTATTTTTGTGTTTTTGAAAAGTTTTTGTTTTACCAAGAAAATAAAAAGATCAGAGTTTGATAAAAAAAAAAAAGATATATCTTTTTTTTGTAATTTTTTGTTATATATTGTTAAACAGGGACACAAGATGACTGTGGATGTAATCTTAAGGGTTAAAAAAGGGTTTTTTTTCAGCTGGCCTGAAAGAAAAGTAGATATAGGTTTGGGGATCCTGACTCTGAGCATTTTGATTTGTAATAGATCTAAATAATTTATTAAGTTTGTTTTTGTGGGTCAAGTATTATTTATGCAGGTTGTATGTTTAAGAGGGCTTTCAAATTCAATATCAAATGCTTTTGTGATGGTTTGTTAGAAGGTAAGGTTGTTTAAAGTGTAACTGTACACCCAAATTCTTCTAGTTCCTTCCCTCCCAGCAGATTTAAAAAAAAAATATATATATAAAAAAGCTGCATAGGACTGCACAAGACAACCACTGTAAGAGACATGGCCTCGTGGCAAAGTAGTGTGTGATGCGGTTGGTAAGGGGACTAGAGCTGCCACCATATAAGTTACTTGCCTCCAGATCAGCCAATAGCAAAAATTCAGTTGCAGGAGCCATGTTTCAACCAGCCTAGAGGACAGTCACTACATATTAATAACACAATATGTAGAATTCAAATACACTAAAATGTCACAGTTTGGACCTCAGTCGATCAGCAACACTACTAAATACCCACTAACATTGGCTGAAGTTACTCTTTAACTATACTATTTAACTCACCACATCATCAGATGTGACTGCTGGCTTCTAACTTTGAAAGACATTTCCTTGATGTAACTTGCTAACCAACAATTAGCTGAATCGTTTCTTTGTCTTTTAGCAATTCTGAAGCTTGCGACAAAATGAGAGACCTAATATGAATCTGTTGTTATCAGGTAGGCCTGCATACTGTTATGCTTTCATTATAGCCTATGCATCGGTACCTATTGTTTAAGGTGGGGGTGTAAGATTATAGTGACGGGCAGGGGGAGGTATGGCAGGTAAAATTATTTAAGTGCAATTTCCTGGAATATACAGCCTTCAATCATGACAAATAAAGCTGTTAATTCATTATGCTCAGTTTTTATTGCACTAATAAAATAGTTTGAATCAAAAACATATTTTTGTTGTCTTTGAGTCTTGATTCCACCTTATATTTCACTTATACTGTATAAAATGCACTCTTATACATGTCCATATGATGGAGTCTGTGTCTGAATTTGTGATGTTATCCTACACTAAGCTGCCTGTAACTCTGGCCTGTCCTCCTTGAGTCTGCACTGTCACTTCATTCTACATTAGGAGAGCAACACACATGAATGTAAATAAACAAACTGGTTTAAATATAAGTCAAAGGTTTTACTCTTTTAACTGACCTGAAATCAGGTGTGAAAAACAAGAAAAACACTGCAGAAACACAGCGGCTGACAGGAAGAGGAGGTCATATTATAAAGTTATTCTCTCCTGATTGAAATAACACCATCAAGCACATCATGTTCAAAAAACTTAGTACAATTAGCTGATAATTAGCCTTATCACTGATCAGCTGCTGTCAGTAAGCAATACACACATTAGCCTATTAAAAACATTAAACATTATACAGATTAGCAGTTTGAATTAAATGAAAGAACACTGCATTCTTTGGGGAAAATATTACGCCAAACTCCCTTTAAAAAATATGACATATTAAAAATTCCCTGTGTGTCTTTTAAAAACACATTACAGAAACACAAGATAAAGGGCATCACATGTCTACAGTCTTCTTGTCAAACCAGCATCAATATAATTCATAAGGATAAACTGTATATTCATACAAACATCACATTTGGTTTTTTGTTGCCTGAACTCACTACCAACCTCTGTTCTTTAGCTGTGCTACTTTAGTGGGAGAAGACAGTGGGAATGAAAGTGAACCGTTGGTGGATGAGATACACACCAAATTAAACGCCAACTCATAACACTATTGATTTACTGTCTATATTGTGTGTGTGAGATGGTATTTTAGTTTTTTGGCAGTTACTAAAGTAACTACCCGGTTTGCTGCTTCTGTTTGGTGCTTGAAAGAACTCATCCACCTTCCGATAATATTAAACGTGTGATTTTATGGGAACATCAAGACAAGGAAGGCTGACAGACAGCTGAGACTGAGTTTGGCCACTTACTACTACACTTACTTGACTTACTTTTGCCGTGAAAACACTGCACTACATAGCGAACAAAATTGTATGGCTGTACATTAAACAGACTTTCTCCAATCCACCTGTTCCCGTGCATGGGGATCATCATGTCTCGCCTTCTTGCTGTGCAGTTTGAAAAACAACTTTGGAGTTTAATTTTTAGCGTGCACCAACACAGTGACTGACATCGATCTTAACCAGTGCGGAACACTGAAAACCAACCACATAAATGTTCAGAACAAAGTAATGTAGTAAATGCATCTTACGTAGTTCTCCAGCTGTAAGAGACTAAACGTAATGTCATATATGAAAAGGCCACAACTTAGCTATTTTCAAACATTTGATCAAGTGTTTGAAAATAGCTAAGTTGTATCATAATCAAAAAGTGGAGGTGCAAAAGCACACGTTTGCTTCCCCAAGTCTAAGTGGAGGTGCAGCTGCTCCGCTTGCTCCATATTGCTCAAGCGCCTATGAGCCTATGTATCATGCTGATACATATTTATTATGATATTCCTGCCGCTGTGCAATTTCTGGAGCTTCTGAAGTTGGCTGTGAGAGACCAACATTATCAGAAACAGCTAGTTGAAGTCAAAAAGTGATTGTAGTGCCTGATTCATCACACAAGGCAAGAGAAAAGAGGGAAAGTGTACAACTGCTACAAAGCATTTTGTACATTTTTACAGGCATTTTTATAGCGATCCAACCCTTTGTAGCTTATTGTTGCACAGATTGTTTTCCCATCCAGTGGGCATGGTTTTCAGAGTATGATGCATTAGTTAGTTATCTTGGACTCTGTAACTTTGGCTGTAGCTTTAGCGACTGTTAGCTCATTTAGCAGTGGTGCTAGTGGGCCCACTGCTTACTGCCTAGAGAGACCATATCAAAGGGGAGTCACTGCGGGCAGGGGACTCAGCTGAACCAGGCCCTGCAACCTGAATACGACTGAAAACCAAACTGGGACCGGACACAGCCTCTGAGACTGGTAGAGACGAGTTTGGTAACAGGGGATACAGTATGAAGGTTATTTACTGCGGGTCCAATGAGGACTAAGTTAACAATATGACTTCCCTGACAACAGGACAAAGCATGCTGGGGCTAGAGAGAGGAGAAACAGCAGAATATCATGATAGCATCAGGCCTTTAGTAGCAACTGAAAACGGCATGCCGAGATGTAATATTTTTACATTTTTCACATCTGTGAATTAAGGATTGATTTTGGGAAAACCAGAAGTGATTGAGGAAAGACCAACCAAGATGGTTTTGGTGAGTTTTATTTCGTTTAAGTCTCGTTTGAATGACTTGTCTTTAGCTTTGGCATATGAGACAACACATATCATACACACTGCAACACTATTGAGGATGGTCACAGCTGATGGAACAAATATAGAACATATTGAGAACATACAGTATTTTGCTAATGCAGCATGGTTGAATATGAATGTCAGGAGCTTTGTTTGATGTAACTGCAGTTTGAAAAGAACCAGAGGACTCATGTTACCAAGTAAAAATAGGCACAGATTTCAACATTCAACACTTAATAAAAGCCTAAACTTTGCTATTTCAATATTGGTCTCAAGTTATACAGTGGCATTAAAAAGTTATTAGTATTACGGTAGTATTATTAGTATATTAGTAGTATAGTATTACAGATGTTTTCTTTTTTTTCTTTTTTTTTCATTTAAGAAAAATAATCTCTCTTGTCTTAGGATAGGAATTTAGCTATTGCAGATTGTCCAAAGAACTTCCTTAGTCAGGAGTCCTAAGTTAGGATGGCAAAGGCACTATCCTAAATTCGAAATAACTGCTAAAAATGGCAGCACCACTCTTATCAGGTCTGTATGGCAATGAAGACAGGGATCTGTTTTGATTTAGAACCCGTCTTCTTGGCTTTGTTGGCAATGGTGGGCCATTTTTGTTTTTCATGTCTGCATTTAAAACTTTGCATACTGACATGAAGGCATCTGTCACCTCTTGCCACTTCAAATCATTATTCTGGGCTTATAATTGGAACAAGTGAAGTGAGCCAGCCATTGATATCAAGGATACAAGCAGTTTTGTGTGCATTCGAAACGAAAGGCATGGTGGGACGAGTACTGATTGAAGACTCAAGTTTACAGTTCTAGTTATAGTCTGAGATTGGATAGGACACATTCATGAGTTTAGGAATTGAGAGAAAGAGACACAACTAGGGCTGCACGATTCTTGCTAAAATGTGAATCACGATTCTCTCCCACGATTCTTATTTTTTCAACAAAAACATTTATTGCACTCTTTGTTACTCTCGAGTAACAAAACGCATCTGAGACGCTTGCTGTCTAGACAGAGTTTTAAACAGAGGACATAACATGTATCAAAGTGCTTGACTAAACAAAACATAAAATGCCGGACTTAAACTTAACAGTCTTTTAGGCAAAACATACCTCAAGTGTCTTTTCCTAACGTACTTTTAGAAAACTTAAATTTAAAACTTAAATTAAAAAGTGATTAACTTAAAGCTGCTGAACATAAAAACTAGAATGTAAAGGTATAGCTTTAGAATAAATAGTAATAAAAATAAAACCTAGCACCCAACCCTTTTTGGACAGCCAACTACTGAACTTCTTGGCCAACATTGCCAACTTATACGTTTGAGGTGGTTAAACAGATTTGTTGTGTTACCTTGTGGTGCTGCGACGATGCCAAAGCATTGCTTACAGATTATTACTTGTTGAAGATCATCATCGGGTTTAAACCTGAAAAAGTTCCACACGCTGGAATGTGCTCCTTTTTCCAGTATTATGACATCACTCTTGTCCTCACCACCGGGATTTCCCTCAGTATTGCTAATTTTTTCCCATTGGCCTTAAAACTTTCTGGCTCCACCCCGACTCCTCTACTTCTGACTGTCCCCTCCCCCTACTTGTTTAACACATGCCGTGTGCGGGTTACTATGGTAACGGCGACTCACAGCAGAGCACAGCGCAGCGAGTGAGGAGGAGAAATGAGAGAACATTGATTGAGTTGTATGCATTAATTTTGAATTAATAGCGTGTTTTGCTTTCCATTGTGTAAGTGTGATTGATAAAGCAACTAGGATTGTTCCGAAGCCAAGAAGTCAACACGTGATTGCAGCATGATGTGAATGAATAGGGGAATAGGAGCCAGTGAATCGTCATCATTTAGAAATGAGATTGCATAGATGCATGAATCGAGATCGTGATTTTTTTTTCGATTAATCGTGCAGCCCTAGACACAACTGTTGTTTTGTTGTTAGAACACAAAAGCTACAGGTATTTTGGCTCAGCCTCCTCGAGATGGTTTGCTTTTTAATAACATCCAGCTTGACTGCTTGGCTGCAGACTCCCTACTATGATATCTAGCTATGTTCAAGATTATACACCACACTGTTGAGTAACAGCACTGCATTACACAGAGAGGCAGCAAGGGAGTCAAAATAAGAAGATGGAGAGATGGAAGGGTGGATCAAATGTCAGGGAGGGCTTTTCTTTTCATTGTGTGTGTTCTTGTGGTTCTATTCTCGTGAGAACCGGTCTGAGCTGGAGACTTCCACAATGACGACATTTTGCCAGTTTGAATTTCTTTACCGGAGTATGTGGAATTAAGTTTGTGGTTCTGTAAAGAGCAGAGTTGTAGATATGAGGGCTCATTTTCTTCCCCTCAGAAGAAGCCATTTGCTGCCATTCATTATTGTACTGTAGGAAAAAACAGCTTCCATACGGAGAGCATTTATTGCAGTAGAAAGGCAGCCAACATTTCTTTTGTCAAACTTTATGTTTAATTCTGTCATCATTGTGTCAGAGTTGAGTATATATCTATATATCTATATCAACGAACACATTCAGGGACTTCTTATGAGAGCACAGAATGTTTCACACTCTTTGATGAATGAAGCCACAGGGATTGCAGTTTACAATGTACATGTAATTATTGAATTATGTAATGTGCAAGTGAGTGTACTGTAGACTTTTTTGGGAAATCTAGACTGACGTAAGTTTACCTATTTATCCAATATACTTACATTGGCATCAATAGCGACTTTGCTACAATTTGTCACCAAATTACACATACAATATTGGGTACACCTACTGTATATCTACATAATAAAAGCCTGAAAGGTGCCCAACAGATGTCTATTGCGAACAAAAATGAGTGTTGGTGCAATTATTACTTATTTTATTCTGGTGTGTGCATGTGGAATACAACCAACAGCATCTGGGATGTGGAGCAGTGAAACCTGTTTCTGGCACAATCTCCCCCATCACCTCTGTGTGCAGCGCAAGTCATGAAAGACAAGCTATGATTGGTGGGGGTCCAATGTGCCAACACCAAACATTATTCATCACTGATGTCTTCTTTATCAGATAATTTTCCAGTAATGCCCTCTCATTATGTGTGGCCAAAGTTCAGGATCACACAAATAAAGGGGAATAAATGTTGTCAACAGAGGGTCGGCAGAAATAATTTAGTGAGAAAAGTGTGTGTGTCTTGCCTGGCCTCCTGTGTCAGGTGTCACTTCTGTTAATGGGCAAGAGGGTTTAAAGGTTAGGGGAGAGACAAGACGCCCAGTTCAGGCAATCAAGACTGGATAGGAGACGAACACAAGCCTCCTGTTCTTTGCTGCACAGCAGCTGGCCAACAGGCTCTGGGAATTGAGGTTGATTTACACACAGACACACACATACAGACACACACTGGGGGCTCTGGTCACAAGCCTAATTCGCACAGGGACATGGACTCTACTTCAGTATCTCTAATTGAGATATATTACCTTTTGTCACAGCATATATTCACTAAGCTCAGTAGCCTCCAGCTATCTACAGCAGCTCCCAAACTGCATCCTGGGCACCTCTAGGGGTCCTTTGGGAAGCGAAATCCAAGCTCCAGTTCTTTAAGAGGTTTCCAAGGGCCCTTGAGGGAGATCCAGAGGGTCTTAAGCAAAAACAATTTCATAGAAATGAAATTCATTAGAAATTATCCATTTTCAGACAGGTTTAGTTATTGTTCTGATTCAGGATCTACATTCCAAGGTCAACTTAAGCTATACTTTTCTTTTTTGTAACCACTCACTGCTTTCATTTTCCATATGCTAAACATGAGCTCTTTAATGAGTAATTCACCAAGAGGAAAATTGTAGCCTAACATTGGAGGTGATTATTATGCAGAGAGTACAATGATAGAAGTAATAAGCAAGGATTATACTTCATACTTGGCGAATTGGCATGGATGAGGGCCCTTCAAATTAAACTTGAATGAGGGGAATTAATCACTGTGAAGCGTCTGAGCTAAATATCAATTATCAGCAATGAAATGTTTCAATTCATGTATCTAAACCAATTTAGGCCCATTTCAGCAGCGGTTTCTCTGCAGCCATTGCTGTCAAAGTTGTGATCATTGTTATCATCAGCAACGTTATCACATCCATCTTTCACCATCTTTCTAAATGTGTGCAACTGGTCAGTCATGGCTACTCATTGCATTTTTAAACCATGTTAATCATCATTATCCTTGTGCAGGAGCTACATCCTGCTAATAGTGAAATCCATTTATTTCCTCCAATGTTCTTGTGATTCTGACTTCATAGCTATGACAATTAATTCAAATGACATTATAATTATTATCACTGGAATTGTCATTCTAATCCATTTCATTATATTTGGCAGATGGTGGTGACTCAATTTCCAGCTCTGGTTTTCATTATACTCTGATCTGAATCTGATTCTCTTAGCTTTTTCAACAGCAACTCTAAATCTATAACATGACCCTTATCATGCCCAAAAACTGAAATTGTATTAAGTCAGGGTAAATTGGGTTTCACAGCCAGTTTCTACACTCGTAAGGAAAAACTTCAAATTACATACTGTGCTTAGTTACTTAGTATACTGATAAGGAAACCATTCATGATCATAATCTTAAGAGATATTGGTAACAGTTTTTTTGTTTTTTTGTTTTTTACATATTTGAAAATAAGATTGCATTTGAGAGAACACGGAGGATAAACTTTAATCATATTTTGCAGCAACTCAATGGTGAAACTGACAGAACAGACAAAATTGCTTAAAAATCATTTAAATTCCTCATTAACCATTAGGTAACTAAAAATCAATTCTGGCAATTGGGGAAGAGACTTGGGCAAAGTCTGTAAAACCGATCTGACAGACAGTAAAAAAAAAAAAAATCTGTGAACAAGAAAATCAATCAAGATTCTATTGATTAAATATGCCTCTTCCCTGGTTTGGGGATGGATGCGGTGAGTAAACACTATTGTTCCCCCTTTTACACTTTTTTTTATTACCATGCTTGTTACTTGTTTAGCAAGAATCCCATTTTAATCTGTAGCATTGTTAGCACTTACTATCCCATGTTTGCTTGTGTTTGAATTTATATTTTGTTACATCTATCAGCATTTTATAATTAAATAAAACAGACAAGAATTGTGAAAGCAACTTTGAAAGGAACATGGTTCTGCCGAAGCTGATTGGATAGTTGTAGCTGTGTGCATGTCACCTTACAAGTAGAGGTGGAGTTTTTGTCCTCTATAGCCCCTTTGAGTGTTTTTTCTATGAGAGGGTCCCTGTTTTGTTTGTGGACCACATGTGCATGCATGTGCAAATGGGTGGCGAGATATTCATTTCGGCAAATGGCTTCAGAATATTCCACTGATTTACAGATGGCAGTACTACACCAAGATATGTTGCAATGCACCAGCAAAAGCAGGAATGCTAGTAACATGGATGGAAACAATTCTGGTTTTTATTTTTACTTTTGAGGAAAAGATGGCTTTGTTTTATGAGGAAGGACATGCGTTCCCATTTGTTAGTACCTCAAGGATATGCACAATATGCTCTGGTACATAGCACTGGATGCTAACATAACTTTTGTTTGTTTACAAGAAAAGTCCACATGGCACTTGTAAGTTATTGTTTTCTAGTGATGTGCAGATGAAGCCTTATGAAGCTTTGGGGCTTTTTATTTGTGCCGAAAAAAAATTCAAAGCTTCGACTCTGCTTCACATTTAGTAAGCACAGTGACATCTGGTAGCTTGCAAAACTCACAATGGCCATCAAAGCAAGACATCTCGATAATTTTAATTGTTTTAATCCAAGTCCAAGATGCATGTTATCATTAAATCTACACTTTTGTTTGGTCAGAGAATATTTTTTTTTTTTATTTTAATATTTTTTATATTACCTTAGTAGCTGGCCCAGTGTCCACCGTGGGTTCATGTGTTTTAACATCATTGTCGACATTTATATGAGTCATAATGTAGTGTCATTTTTGATAAAAGTCTGCCTCCCACCTTCTAAAACATTCTGGTCAGGCTTGCCCACAATGGCCAAAACTAAAAGGTCTTCTAAAAGTCTAAATACAACACAACAACAGCAACACATATATAAAACTATTTGTGCCAGAAACCCCTACTCTGTTTCTGTAATATCTGAGATATATATACATATATATATATTGGATCCATAT
>JBBPCS010004002.1:0-11724 GCA_037974645.1 Hollardia meadi
CCCCCCCCCCCCCCCCCCCCCCCCATAAAAAGTACCTTGACAAATACCTCATAAATATGCCAGGTATTTGCCAAAAATGACAAAAAAACGAGTCTACCACTGAATGTATCCTCTAGATTCAACTTACTACCTACAATGAGAAACATCAGGCCTCATGCTTTCTTTGCACACTGGGCATTGCAGTATGTCTCAATTTCAGTCCAGTCTGACATATAATGAAGAAGCATTGGGGGATCACTTCAGTAAGATGGAATACAAAAAATGTGCACACACCCACACAGGCACAAACAACAACTGGTGTGCAGGTCCTCAATGACATCTGGAAACACTAAGCTACATTTAGACTTAGCTAAACTTACAGCAGTGTTTCTATATTTAAACTCTATGAAACCATGACAGGATATTTGAGTGATGATGCTGAAAGAATAAACCCTTCCCTGTTCATCCCTCAGAGTCACTGAATGGTTAAAAACTAGTCCTAGGGTTTCTTAGCCTCATATCAACAAAAAAAATTAAAACTCCAAAACGCTACCCGACACCTGTCTGGACAGGACATTCATTTTTGGATATGCTTTAATTTTATTTTTTTTTTAAGTTTTGCTTTGAGGAGCACTGAGTTTTGCAGTATGACACACCACTGCTGATGGCCACCAACAGACTCAGTGAGTTACACAGGAAGAAGCCTGCATGCCATTCAAACCACCCACTCACAATATGTCTATTTGTGCTGAAATGACAGCTTCAATTGTCCTTAATTGCCTTATAAATACCATTGCATAAACAAGATCCATGGCACAATAGTATCTCTTTGACCAGGTCTGCACGCAGCCAAAGAATCCAGCTGCAGCTATGATAACACTTGGCCATCATTTATCAATCATCAAAGGCAAACAAAACAAATCACTATACATTCAAATAACTTAGTTCAAACCAAAGTTTAGTGTTACATTTCTAAATGTACAAATATTTCCAGATTAATAGCTGGCTTTCTCACAAAGATCCTGTCACAGTGAAAAAGATTTTAACTCATCTGGCATGTTAAGGAATGCCTGATGTTTAGACATTAGACATTCGTTTATCTTGGCTTCGATATCTGACCCATATTATTCAGTTTGTTGGCCTCTACACCTGCTGCTGCTCTACTGTACATGGTACCTCTGGTTGTGACCTCTGACCCCTGTGACTTCCAAACACAAAACATACTTTCAACTGCAAACATTCAACATTTATATTGGCACAGCATTTCTAATCGCTGACAGCAATGTCCCTGCTGTCATCCACATATCAGTTGTGTACGGAATAATCAGGCATAATTTTTACATTAATCTTGATAACAAAATATGTAATATGTATAAAAAATTTATTTTGCACCCGTGCCTATTTATTGTGGCACATTTAATTGGTTGCTAATTCATAAAGTGAACAAGGAATTCTTCCTTCGACTGCACTGCATAATTTGTCAATTGCCCAAATTATTCTGCTTAGTCATAAAAGGCTTATCTGCAGTAGCCAGTATA
This sequence comes from Hollardia meadi, assembly GCA_037974645.1. Classification (NCBI taxonomy): domain Eukaryota; kingdom Metazoa; phylum Chordata; class Actinopteri; order Tetraodontiformes; family Triacanthodidae; genus Hollardia; species Hollardia meadi. The sequence continues at coordinate 1,518 of JBBPCS010004002.1, forward strand.
AATTAACATAACACAGGCAGTAATGTCCTGTGCAGTATGATGCTGCTGACTGCAAATGTTTCCCTAGAGATTGACAGTTTTCCCAGTCCTGATAAGCAAATATTTGTCCATCTACTGAATTGTTCATGTAAGACTAACAGACCCCTGTCACAGACCCCTTAGGGTCCATACAGAGAGGGAACAAACTAAGAGAAGCATTGACATTCCTAAAGAGGACAGACAACAATGGGAACCAGATAGCAGGCTGGACATCATGTATAAAATGATTCTGAGGAAATAAGTTTCCCAATTAGTGAACGTCGAAAGGGTTTAAAAACAAACTTTTGAGTAAACAATCATTAAGAATTCATCTAAGAGAGGAAATGCCAATATCTGCTGCACAAGCTCCAGAGGGCAATGTGTTGTCAACACATGAAAATTCCTTAGAGTATAATTGGTCAGTTTGTCACACAGAATATTTTCATTTATATGAGACAAATACTTCTTATTTTATGCAGAGAATTCTGAACCATAAAATCAGGAAGCTGGTAAGTGGTAAGTGGTGTAAGAACAAGGACACTCACTAACTAGAAAAACACTGTACAACCAGAGCACATCACACATTAACCTTTGCCTGCTTGCCTGTTATGAACTATGAAATTGTGATATCGGTCTGCACTGCAGACAGCAAATGCCTAGTTTACAATAATGATGCAACCATTCAGACTCCAGTCTGTCAATTATACACAGAGTTTCATAACTGATTTCTACTAGTCATCAAATCATGCAAACTAAAAGGAGAAAGATGTGAAATTTTACAAATAAAATGTTTGCAGTGTAGTATATATGTAGGTAGAAGCAAAACAGACAGAGGGACACTGAAGGGCCAATTATTTGATAATTTGAAACTCTTCTCAGACATGAGGTTTTTTTCTGTCCAAATACTGTGAAAAAAAGATAAAAGTTTGATATATTTGGTAAAAAGTTGCAATGTTGACAGGTAAAAACTGAGTTTGTTGCTCTGAGTCAGTCTGATTAGGATTCTTACTAAAATCTCCAACATGTTCCAACCATATATTAATTAAAAAGCATTTTAAAATAAGATAATCCTTTATCGATCCCCCAGAGGGGAAATTCAGGTTAATGTTTAATGTACTGTATTCTTAGCAGGCATCTTTTTTAAACCTAGGTGCACCTTTTTGTTCCTGTGTCTTACTTAGGATAGTGTTCTTGAAAAAGCCAGGCAATATAGCTTTGTTCAGTTTGAGTTTATAGAAGGCTGTTATCACTTACCATCTCCACCCCCTGAGGAAAGGCCGTTCCCTCCCAGTCTTTTTTTGGGAATCGCTGAATGATCTTTCCACATCCCTCACCTGAGCCTGCAGATAAAAAGACATGAAGGTCTGTCAGTCAGTGCAGAGGGCAACATCATTGCATGTAGAGCTCTGCATGTTTTATGATGACAGAATATCACCAATCTCAAGTGAAGCAATTACTGGAGATCATACAGGGCTGACATGGTTAAAATTATTGACACAATTTTAATATCGATATTTCCTTTATCAATATATGCTATGGTATGGTGAGTGTATGCAAACATATGCAGAATGGTCAAAAACATTTATATAGTTAAAATAACATAAGCAAGCAAGCAGGGAGCATGTAGAAGAAGCCTACACAACAGAGAGACCTAAAAGAGAGACCTAAATATGACCTAATTTGACAGAACAAAATAAAGTCGGAAATGACAGTCGGCGGCCGTGGCTCAGAAGGTAGAGCAGTTGTCCACTGATCGGAGAATCGGTGGTTCGATCCCCGACCCCTGCAGTCAGCGTGTCGAAGTGTCCTTGTGCAAGACACTGAACCCCAAATTGCCCCCGGTGCTGTATAAATGTGAGTCCGTTTACACTGACATTTGAAATAAACCATCAAAAGAATGAAGCTAAACGCATCCATGTATTGGGTTGCAGGAATTTGCACTGTTGTCTCTTGATTATGTAATGCAAATTTAAACAGCCATAGCATTTATTTTTTTCTATATCCCACATAGTTTCTGCAAACAATTGCAAAAACATGAACAATGCTCGCAAATTCTTCTAATCACTGCAGTCTATTGGTGTAATAATCAAATTTAGAACCACTAGTAGTACGACTACGATCCCTGATCATCAAACATCTGCCTCAACAAACCAATTCAATTGCAAATTCCTGATAAATAGAAACTTTTAACCACAGAACTTGTCACTTTAAAGTTAAGTAAACTTAAAAGGAGTTGAGATAAAACAATTTAACAAGTCACTCGATAAGCAAAGAGGATATGAATGCTTTTTCATTAACAGGTATGTAATTACACAATATTATTTATTTGTTTGTTTTTAACTTTATCGTGAATTGCAGTCAATTAACACCAGTATTTTTACAAAGTCAGTGCAAATACTGTCAATGTTAGTCTTAATAATCATTAAAAAAAACTCCTGGTAAGACCCTGGAAGGACTGATTAACTTAACATGTTTCAGCAGGAATAGTGGGAGATATGGAGGAGAGAACACCGCAAAGACAAAGAAGCTCACAGGAAAGAGGAGGCTGATCATCTTTTTAGTGATAATGCTCTGGCAAAAAAATTAATACAATGAATGTTTACTTTATCCCAGCCTTACTGCAAAGTCTTAAAGAGACAGTTCACCCGAAAATACTTTTTCTCTGGCTTGTAGTGCAATGTATCCATCTAGATTGTTCTCAGTTTTGGAGATGTTGGCTGTAGAGATGTCTTTTTCTTACATATAATGGAACTAGATTGCACTTGTCTTGTGGTGCTCAAAGCGCCAATAAAATACTTTAAAAACTGTAATGCTAACTAGCTTAGTTAGCTAGCCTCTCATCCATGAGTAGATGCACGCTTCCTTCTAAGCAGTGATAGAGAAAGTAATAAGTAAATAGTAAGAAAACAGTTCCTACATAAGACTGCTCACAACAAATTCTGTCGATTATCTTAAGTAACCGGGTCATGATTTCTGGAGACACTGCTGTTGAGGGTTTTTTTTAATGAATTTTATTGAGCACCACAAGACAATTGAAATCTAGTTCCATTATATTTGAGAAAAGGCAGAACTCTCTACAGCCAATATCAAGTACTACAAGCCAGAGAAACAACATTTAAAGAGACAGTATGGGGTTAAGTGTCCATTTAAATGTTCATGGATATATGACATCATGAAAAGGTGTACCAACCCGTTCTCATCCAAGGTATGTGCAAGGTACCCTTTGGTGTCGCTGTCTGACGCGCTAAGCCTTCCCTTTAGCGTCTCTGGGCGACACGCAAAGGCTCGCGCCCCACGCATCTTATCCTGATGCACAAGGTCTACGTTACTTTGGTTAAGTTTAGGCACAAAACATAAGTGACGTTTGGTTAAATTTAGGCACAAAAACCACGTGGTTAGGTTTAGGTAAAAATCTGTGACATTTGGTTAAGTTTAGGCACAAAAGTCACGTGGTTACGTTAAGGAAGAGATGAGTGATGTTTGGTTAAGTTTAGGCACAAAATCTACTTGGTTAGGTTTAGGTAATGACTGGTGACGTTTGGTTTCAAACGGGACACAAACTCCAATCTCCTGGGTGAGGGTCCTGTGTGTGACCCTCCAATCAACCCCGACCTCCACCCCTCTTGGCACTTTCTCGCTTTGGAAAGTACGCCGCACTAGGTCTGTTCAAGTTGTCTAAAACTGATGCGGACGGCATTACATTGCAGGTACATTAAACCCTTATGCATTTCTGCCTGACGCCAAAGGTTATACCTTGTGCGTCGGGAAGAGACACGGGGCCTTGACAAAATGTCAATATCTGACGAGCTGGGGATGAGAACGGGCTGGGTGTACACAGAGTATGGAGTTAGGGCTGACAGAGACAGCTGATCTATAGCTGGTGAACTTCACATTCAGCCACACAGATTTGTGAGGTTGTCCACTGAAAGCTTTACCGGTGAAAAGAACTCCCTCATAGATTTCCAAAAGGGCCCCATAAGGCCGAGTCTTGCAAAACTCTGAAACCTAAATTGGATGTAATACTTCATGTCAATATGAGTGCAAACACAACACAATATGTATTTAAGAGTTGATGTATGACTGCAAGATTCTAATTTAGCAATCTGAAAAACTAATAAATGGAAAGTTTATCTAATTTAAGAAACTTTCCCTCATTTAACATGCCAAAAGCAGCATTTTTAAGGTCTGTTTCACAATATGCGCTTTGTCACACTGCATTGACTGACCCCGTGACTTCATCTTAATGTTATTTTAAACTTTTAGTGACCCTTTGACAGTTTCCATTTTTCAGCCAAGGGAAAATGGTCTCCTATCAAAAAGAAATTGAATACATATGGCCCATCTCTTGGAATTAATTTAACTAATACGGATGAATAGACATATATAGGGGATTTTGTTTGTGGCATTAATAAACCAACATTCCCAATTCAAAGCATTCCAGCTAAATACTAGCTTTTTGGTTGGTGGCTGTGGCTCAGGAGGGAGAGTGAGTCAATTCATCAGAAGGTTCAGTGGTTCGATCCCCGGCTCCTCATGTCTGCATGTTGAAGTGTCCTTCAGCAAGGCATTGAACTCCAAATTACTCCTGATGGGTGTGGTAGCAAATATCAAATATCGTGAGGTACTTTGGATAGAACGCGTAATTAAAGACGTTTTACAAATGGAATGGAACTCTGCTTTGCTATTGGCCAGTGGCTGTGTAGCCTCCACCAGTCAACTTCTGAACGGGAATTACTGACTTCAAAGATGAAAGCTCCCACCTAGATTTTTTAAGGTTAGTTGATTATTTTAGTAAGTTTATTTCTCATAAAGTCAAAGATTATTAATTTCTGACTGTGTAATTTTTTATTTTAGGGATGGGGGTTACATCGGCCAATTAATCAGCTATTGGCTTTTTGCTGCTCCAAAATATCGTTATTATATTGGTCCACCATTGGTTGACCTCTAGTTGACAGACTAGAAAAGCGCTATATAAATGGGGTCCATTTTACGATCCATTTTGCCATTTGGAACTTAGATGGATTTTAACATCTGAAAAAAGGGTTAACTTGCTAAACAGCTTTTGGGATTTACTCTCATTCAAAACGTAAAAACCTAAAGAGAAACAAGTTTTGATGTAAACACTGGCGAGCACCAAAGGTGTGTCAAATTGCTACGTTGGTCAGAGAAATCCAAACCAACATAACAGGATGCAGCATGTGCCTTTCAAACGCAATTTGTAAAGTACAACTTTGGCACAAATGTCTTCAACCAAAAGGGGATAGAGGGACACCGCAGTACTTGTAAATAATGATTCTATACTGAAGCGTGTGAGGCCACAGGGAACTGCACAGTGTAGCATGAATAGCAATTCCCACGGTACTGGAAGTCAGAGCAAACAAACCATGAGCAGCAACTGTGTAGTTCAACGTGCCATCACTGGAAAGATGGCGATGCGAGCAGTCCTTCGACAGCCATTAGAAGCACATTATGGCCCTTTGAGAGAGTTTATATGTGGATATACCTGTGTTGTAGCTGGCCTAGTTGCTCTCCTAAAGTACGAAAGGCTATTCAAGTCTGAGTCTGTGTCATTAAGAAGAGCCAGTAGATAGCTATTTGTTGTGGCTAATGTTACTGTTTGTCAAAAAAAAGTGGTGGTGTTAGATCCATCTTGCCATTCAGTGCATTTCAACAGTCCTATCTCAACAAGGTAAATGCCATGACTCAGCACACGCCTTAGCAGACTGCTTATGAAGCCTCAATGTAGCAGTTTGGCTAGATGTCAGATACCATGCACACGGGAGGTGAATTGTTTCAACAAATGGAAGAATGAGCTGCTAAACATCATCATAATGACATGAGGTCCCCAGCGGCCCTCCTACACCAAGTGCCTCAAGCCTGTTGTCAACGAATCCTTCAAGCCAAGACCTAATCATCATGTTGAGGCTCTTGGGTCTGGTTGGGAAATGTACAGTATATACTGTATGTCTGTTTGAAGTACAGAAGGGAGCTGGATGATGGTTATACTTTTGCCTTTGTTCACCTGTAGAGGCTAATATAGCGTGTCCAGACACTGCATGGAGACTAGTGCTAGTGGAACACCAGTCTGTCCGACCATTACGCGTCTTCAGGTCTTTACAGCTCCTCTAATTGAAATCACATGCTTTGAGTGCTCCAAGTTCAGATTTTCGACCACGGATGAAAATAAAAGACAAAATTCCTCACATTCCACAAGGCTGCACTCTTGTATTAAAACAAGCTGTACTTTCAAATACTACCCCCCTGACAACTATAAAGAGCCCGATCAGTGAGGATAATAGAACCCAGGCCTGAAAGGGAACATGCTAATTTGAACATCCGCTGGCAAAACGCGATGGGGCTGAAGTCCAAAATCAAGTTTTTTTTTAATTTTTTTTTTTTTGGCAGAAGCTATTTAAACAACAAGAACAAAACCTGTACAAGCACACGGCACGCGTGTGCATATTTAAGAGTATGGCTCATTTCCAACTCAATATAGTGCAACCTGTGTGTGGTTCAGCTGAGCAATATGACATTAAACAACATAGTAATGTTTTTTCAGCTTTATGATATATATCTACATATTGAAGTTTTTTCCTGAAATGGCTGTAGGGGCAAATTAATTAGGAATAACAATAACTGTAGCCTAACCAGCCTTTAATAAGTGGCATTCAAGATTAGCACAGTCCAGTAGAAAGTAGTCCAGTCTCTTTTATGAAACTTTTGTGTGCACAGACTTTATCTTAATTAGTGCATATGCAAAAATTACTGAGAGCTGTTGTGGGATTCATCAATGTTTTCTTATTCCCAAAATAAGAAAACGAAATGTATGAGGACCATTCATAAACTGATACCATGAAACCCACAAATTCTTTTGGTTGGAGGTCTGAGGCCATGAAACAGTTTTTAGTGATTTGCTTAATATTAGATGATGACATATGGCATAAAACAACAATGTTTTATGCATTCTTGTTTTATACATTTTGTACATTCTTATCGGTGTGCTATGGTAATCCATGAAGTATCTGCTAAATATGTTTTACATTTAGAACAAAAATATAATATAAAATAGGCATGAAACCAAGCCTCTTTTGAGCCGTCATGTATGGTAGTTACACAACCTGTTTCTCATGCTTTGATAAATTGATTTTGACATCAGTTTAGTCTAGCTGAGATCATGCTGTCTTCATTCAACACTCGTGCCCGATTGCATGCACTTACACAAAGCACGTACGTTTTGCAGAAGAGTCTCCCTGACAGAGTGACACACAAGACACATACTTTCATCAAGTATTGGTAATTTCAAGGCTAGCTTTACAGTGACAACAAAAACTGTCAATTAAATATTCAGCCAAATATTGACAGCAACATTTGCAATTTTGCAGTGATAATATTGTTATATTGGTGTTTCTTGTTGCCACTTCATTAACATAAGTTTAATGTTTCTTGTAGTTTTTTGAAAAATTTTAGAGACATTTCAAATTTAACATTGCCTTTCTTAGAGACCGAAGTGGGACTTGAGTCTTTATTGCAAGTCAGCACACACACGTACACACAAATATCTGACTTCAGAAAGATTGAATGTCCCTAATAATTTATGACCACGTTGCGTGATTTAGCATAGTCTGAACAACAAATGAAATACCACAGAGGAAAAGTTGTTAGTCTTTCTTGATTAGAGCAGATGTTTCTCCTCTTGGAAAAAAAAAAGTTCCATTCATCTTCCTGATTTATCTTACTGCTGTTGCTGTTGACTAAATCAGCCAAATGCTTACTATGTATGGATTGGCCAAAAGCAGACCCGGTTTACGCAAGTCCACGTCAGCATCTAACCAGATTTTGGCCCAGCCATTCACACAGGTGGACTGTTCTGGAAAGATCATAGGTATCACTTCCCTCCACTCTAAGATCAGTTTAAAATAGGGCTGCGCCGAATGATTATTTTTTATAAATTAACGTAATGATTTTTTATTTTTATTTAGGTGATTTATCTTTTTATTACTCTATTAATTCTATTAAATTTTTTATTATTTTTTACTAAATCTATTCAATTTTTATTACAATTAAAATAAATATCAAAAACTTGTCTTATTAATGTTTCAATAGTTTATTCAAATACTTAAATCTGCAAGGCGGAACTTCTGTCTCTCTTTTGGCAGGGAGGGTATTTACACAAACACTGTCGACGTACTTATGACGCGATAGGCTAGTTGCTCCCCCTTTTGTTCTGGAAAACCAATTTTGATAAAACACATATCTGGCAGTGATTGACTTAATCAGCAGTATGAACTTCTTTGGCAAGGGCTTGAAGGTAACAGACTTTCACTTGTATGAAAAAAAACCTGCACTCCAGGTTTAAATATATGACTTAAAATTGTTATGACATGGATTTATTTCATCACTGGAGTTGCAGTTAAGATAATCATTTACAGACAGCCTCTAATAGTCTGTAACGTTAGTTTCATCCATTTTCTCACTCATACAAGTTTGTTAAAAAAAAACAGAATATATAAAACAGCCGAATAACAACGTTAGATCTAATAATACCATGTAATACCATAACCGCAACGGTGCAGAAACTACTTTTAACACTTTTAGCACCAAAGAAGCATTTAGAAAATCAACTTTAAGTCATAACTACTAACAGAAACAAATTCCACATGTTGATAATGTTAATACAGTATATCATGCTTGGGTGGGGACAAAAACTAAACAGGACGGTGCTGTCTTGCTGTCAATGCCATCTTGACAAAGCCCTCCAAGAGCATGTTGGGTCTCTGTGTAAAATAGTCCCACACTTTAGATGATTGTGGGCAACACAGAGCAAGGCTCTGTGTGTTTTTTTAGCTGCAGCTTGCTCTCTAGTGTGATCTATGCTTTGACCGAGTGAAGCCATGCTTTATTGCGCTGACGCACGGTACTTAAATTGTCGTATTTCTGAAATCGTTAACATCGATTATATCATAAAGTCTCTCCAGCCCTAGTTTAAAAGGAAAATCCAACAAAAACAGAGGTGACATTAAGATGAAGAGATCAAGGATGCCTCCACATCCACTGAAACTGAAGTAGTGATGAGCTATGTGGGATCTTAAAGGTTTTGTTAGACATTTTACATCCAATTTAGTTGAATGAAATGAGAAAATGTGGCTACATCCAAGTTAAATCTAACACTAACATGTTGCCTTATCCTTTATTCCAATAGTCACTATTTATGAAGCAACTCCATTTCTTATCATCACGTCAGTCCCACCCTATGCTGTTTAACTTGAGGACAGACCTGTTTGAAATATAGTATTACAGAATTTACATATGTAAATTCTATATTAGCGCCTTTAAGATCATTGTTGAAGAACAGAAAAAACAGTTTGGCCTCAAAAGTGACCATCATCCGGAAACTGAACTTTTCTGGATGCTCTGTGTGGATGATATGGAAAGGATAAGACTGTGGTGTTGTTTGCATGGCAAAAGGGTATTGGAGATCATCAAACTGATGATGTCATATCAAATTCAGGAAGCTTTGCAGATGCCGACGACAGCTGCAGCAGGGCAGGAAGATATGTAAATAGACAGACAATTAATATACAGGTCAAAATGTTAGGAGGCCAGATTCAAACATTTTATATAATACTGTACATACACAATGTCTTCATCCTACCCTTTGCTGACGTACATAAATATACACAATAGTTTTCTACAGAATTGTCTTCCACATCGTCATGATTCACTTTAACATGTTAATACACCAATCATCTTTTTACCACTTGCTCTTTCCCTCGGCTAAAGAAAAAAAAAAACGGCGCTGCTCACCAGTATCAATGTCACAGTCATCACTCAGTCAGTGGTTCGAAACCTTGTACTTTCTTTTTGTTAACTCCAGTTGCAACTGTGAACATGGTGGCACAGTCCATCCAAAAAACAACAACAATTACATGCAATCCATTTTACAGTCTCTGGTTTCATCTGTTGATATACTTGATATATTAATCCTTTTCAGACTAGTCTAAGTTCAGAACAATGTCTGTTTTCAACACATCCAGACGTTCATTTTAGTTGAACATTGTAGCAGTTCCATAGACGCAGATACTGCAGTCACATAGTCATTTAGTCTCAATATATTAAATGGCTTCAGAGAAAGGGATGACCGAATGATTTATAGTATTTTGTTTCGGGGGGGGGGGGGGGGGGGGGGGGG
>JBBPCS010004003.1:0-11724 GCA_037974645.1 Hollardia meadi
AGATATATATATAGATATAGATAGATATATAGATAGATATATATATATTTATTTTTTTTTATTTTAAAGCCCTTAAGCTGTTACTGCTTTATACAGTGAAGTCTTTTACTATAAATAATTGTGTTGAAACACCTGTCTAACCAGTTACTATATTTGTGTTACTTCATAGTTTGTTTTAGCATTGTGCAGCATGTTGCTAGTTTTACCTTTCAAGTAAAGCCCCTTTCAGACACAATGCAGCAACAGCACCGCTGTGCTCTGAAACTTGCCTGCTGCTCGATGAGCTGAGGCTTAAGGTTGTTATATAAAACCTGTAGTATTTGTCAAATCAGTAGTCTTGCAGTAGATGTAAAACTTAACAGAGCCTCCTAACTTCAACTTTGACCTGAATATGTCTTGCTACTCAGTAAGATTGTCAAAAGTATCAGTACTTTGATACTTTTTGATACCACATGTTTAAAACAATATGTTAGCATTCAATAGTATTGAAAGTAAAGAAGCAGATCTACAATCCAGTTTTACAACATTATTACGAATGTGTTGGTATGTCTTTAGTGACTTTTTTTTTTTGATAGTACAACAGTTCCAATCAGACTGAGTTTGTTCTCCATGTGTTACATTTTCTTCAGTGGTTGACATAATGACTGCTCCATAGCATTAGCAACCGTCTTTAATTTAAAAATATTTAAGAGTACATTTTTGATAACTAAGAATGTTTGTAGACACAGCAGTAAAAATCAGCTGTCAAGTCTGAAGAAAAACTGAATTTGTTGCCTTGTAACAATAAAAGATGCTTGTCGAAGTGAATATTGCTAAAACACTGCAAGACCTTGGAAGAAATGTGATCAGACAGGTCTTCCTATTCGCCAAAAAAGAAACGGATTTTGTTGATTTTTCTTCACCTCTAATCCATTTGAAATGGCAACATAATACATATTATGTATTTGCACACCATAATTAATGCAAAAATGTTTCCCATGCTTGGAACAGTACAGTTATTGTCCTTTCCAGTGAACAAGTGGAGAGGAAGGTTTCACTTTGTAAGGTTTTGAATATGAATATTGACCTGTGTGCTGATATGTGTCACCTAAAATCAGTCTCTTTCTCCATTCAGTGCAGCAGAGTGGAGTCAGGCACTGTTATACGGCATCAAGAAAGAACCTCTACATCAACAAGAACACAAAGGTCATCTGCCAAGGTTTCACGGGGAAACAGGTTTGTACTGACTTGTTACCACCATCAACACATTTTTTTTTTATTATTGCTTCACAGCAGATGAGTTCCTGTAATCTTGTTGTGAAATCTCAGTTTTTCCTTATTGTACACACACAAAGTAAAAAAAAAAAATGTACTTGCATAATTTCTCATTCGTGTGTCTAACATCTTTCTTTATGAGTAAGATCACTAGAGAGATGGACTCTAAAAGGTTATTACTTCCATCAATTGTTAAATTCTCAATTTGTTTTCACCTTGGTGCAACTGTGGTCCAGGCGTTTACTCAGTTACATAAATTATGTCAAAAAAGTCAAATACATTTTATTTATATAGCCCCAAGTCATAAGTTTGTCTAAGTCTTTAAAATCTTTAAAATCCTACAAGTCAGATAAGGAAAAACTCCTCTGTTGCTCCAGAAAGAGCAACAAAAAGTCCTGAAGGACTCGTCTAAAAGTTATTCCTGAGGGACTTTACTGACTCAGGGCAGACAGACATTTATTAGCTGTATAGACGGAGTACACAAAGTAGAATTACAAAACAGAAAACCAGAATTACATTACTAGGTCAAATTAATTACAACATTTTACAAATAAAATAAATGCCAAGTACAATTTAAAGTATTTAGTATTATTCGTGATGATATCCACGATCTGTGTAAATGCTGACACTGGTCATTGGATCAGTTGATACTGTTGTAATTTAGTTCACTGTTGTTTTTGTGCAGTTGTTGCAGGAGTTGTTTCTTTGCCTTAAAGGCCTGTAAATTAGTTTTTTCTTGTTTTAGTTCAGCTAGTTGTGGAGAATTTCATTTTTGATTTGACTTTGGTTTATTCCCTTTGACTGTCCTTAGACATTGTTTTAGTAAATAATAAGTTTGTGTGGCAGCTTGTTGATCCTTTTAGTTATTTTTCAAGAGCATGAAAAAGCTCAGGTGATTCACTTTGAACCGTGTCCAGTCAAGGGAAATAAAAATCTTGCAGAGTGTGTTCAACAAGCCAGAAACGTGGACTTCACAGATTTATACATCCCTCCTCTGTCCTTGCGCACATTCCATTTTTCATCCTCCCATTTTCCCTTCAATGTAATAAAGGGTCGTTAAATATAGTTCCAGTGAACACTCCGGGTAATTAGAATAGGATGAGAAATGAAGTAAGTGCCATTGAGTGCACATTGTGGTGTCTTTCTGGCTTGATAAGTAAGCAATTTCTCAAATTTATTGTCCCAGCATTTGCGATAATAATGACTGGCAAAAACGTTAGCAGGGTGAAGGAGTATATTACAAGTTGGAATAAAATGCTGATTCATATCTTCAAATCCTCTTAATAGGCTAGTTATAATTTTTATATGAAGGTCATTTATTAGCACTCGTAGTCATGACTTGCGATCGACCAGAATGGTTTTTTTTCAGGGCCACTACTGATTATCAGTAATCGAGGAGACGGATCACCAATATTTGGAACTGATACACAGTATATTTGTAGTAGAAATAAAAATCTTACTGTCAAAGTTTTGTTTATAACCAGCAATGGAATGTACAATAGCTAAGTAAAATTTATTCAAGTACAGTACTTGTACTTTACTTAAGTATTCCCATTTTCTGCTACTTCATACTTCCTCTTCACTACATTTTGGAGGCAGATATTTTACTTTTTACTCCACTACATTTATTTGGGAATTTTATTTACTAGTTACTTTGCGGATTCAGATTATTAATAAAAAATCTTGCTGAATATCAGGTCCAAAAATTGGCCATTCCAATAATCAGTCTGTCCCAAGTCGTGACACTTGAATGCTATATCTACAGTGTTTTAGCGTCTTCAGTAATAATTAACTGACTGCAGACCAATAGGATTTGTTCAGCACAAATTCAATTTACACTGCCTTGCTGCACTCATTTTCTACTAAGTACAACTGAGATTCACTCACAAGATTTGACCTCCCACATTCTCCTCCCTTTAGTGTTATTGCTGCTCTATCTTGTTTTTCATTTCAAATGGGGCCTGGTGGTGATATTTGTACCACACACAGAACACTATGAACAGCAAGTAATAACAAAGATTACCAACTCCGGTAGCCTCACTTTGCCTACACATATTAACCTCTTAATTTCCAGTTTCCACCTTTTTCCCCCCATTTTAAGTAGCTTTAAAGTTGAAAGGTCATCTTATCCCACTCCTCTTAATAAATATAATCATATATAGTGTAATTGTTTATCTGAAATAGTTTGTTAAGGCTCTTCATTGAAGCTATATGATGTTTACACTGAGTGAAATGTTCAAACCCTAAACTGCATTTTGACACACATTGTTCAAATTTGCAATTTCATGTCAATAACAAAAGTTAAGCTCAACCTAGAGTTTATGTTGTTTTATGGCTGCAGTTTTCCATCCATTGAAGATATTTCAAATATCATGGTGTCTTTTTTTATACACATACCCTCATATGTCTAACATATTTAGTATCTGAATGCTTGGACATACTGAATTTGGGTTTGTGAGACATAAGAGATTAACAGGACAAGTAATGACAATTAAATTATTATGGCAATATAATATGTGCACTTTTTCTACAAGGATCTTCTGAGGTTTAGATATTTTCTATTGAGTAGAAATAAATGAATCGATCTTTCAGCCATGATAGATTCCTTATAGCCTACATGGGAGTGATAGTATGTAAAATATTGTTGTAAATGATCTGTGTTGGTAGATATTTTATAGATAATGTTGGAGAATATCCAGAAGCTGCTTTTGATTTGTTTTTCAAATGTTCTGCAAGCAGATTAAACTCATTTTACATCATTATTTATCCCAGCCTCACCTCTGTATCCATCCCTTTACTCAGCAACACAGGTGATTAATCCTGGATGGCAGCATATTTTTTCCTTCCACTCTGTCTGTAATGATATCTCAAGGTTGATGCTACTGAGGTGGCTGTAACTCACTTCATTGCACACTCCCAAACTCACTGACTCCTCTTGCCTTGTAGGGAACGTTTCACAGTCAGCAGTCTCTTGACTATGGCTCCCAGTTAGTTGGAGGTGTTTCCCCCGGCAAAGGTGGTAAGAACCACCTCGGCCTGCCTGTCTTCAATTCAGTCAAGGAGGTATGAACCTTCAAAATCAGTCGTAAATGTATTGATGGATTATATGGATGGTATGGATCTGACGGACTTGCTGCTAATATCCTGTGAAGGGCTGTTGAATCTTGTTGAGTTTTCAACATTAGGTGGCACTCTTTCGTAACTTTAGAATCTCCATTTGTAGTACACGACCAGTACCTTTATTCTTCTTCTCAGGCAAAGGAGGGCACAGGGGCAGATGCCACTGTGATTTATGTACCTCCTCCGTTCGCCGCGGCAGCCATCATTGAGGCCATCGATGCAGAGATGCCTCTGGTGGTCTGCATCACTGAGGGCATCCCCCAGCAGGACATGGTGAGAGTCAAACATAAGCTCCTGCGCCAGAGCAACACCCGCCTCATAGGCCCCAACTGCCCAGGAGTCATCAATGTAAGCTTGCGCACACACACTTACACATTGTGCTTTTGAGAGGGAGAGAGCTGAATGTACAAACTCCCTCTGAAGGATTCAGACGTAATTCAGTTTTAATGCATTGATATTCTGTTCTCTTTAACAATGAATGCAAGGCAACTAAAACTTAAAGGAGCATGATTTACTTATAATGATGTGGGTTTTTTTTGTTTGTGTGTTTTTGTATATAGTAAATAAAGAAAACTTTCAAGAAATGATCGTTTTTCATGGGAATTTTTGCAGCGAATAATCAGTGAATTTGTTTTGGTCTATTCAAAGCGAACTTGTGGCATAGACATGAAGCTAAATAATAAATAACTGTGTTCCATAGAGACAAACTTTACTACAACTAAAGAAAAACCTCAAACTGGAGGCTGAGTGCAAAGGTTTGGGAACTAGTTATCTTTATCTAACTTTTCCAGTGATATCGAGCATAATTAGTATAGTTACAAAACACAGTCATATGCATGAATGTAATGGTAAATGCTCTTTATTTTAATTAAAACTTTAAATGGATTTGTGCATGTTTTTGCAGCCTGGAGAATGCAAGATTGGGATCATGCCAGGCCACATTCACAAGAAAGGAAGAATTGGTGAGGTTTCCTAATTTGTCTGTGAAATTTATTAAATCACACACTTTGATTTTTTTGTTTGTTTGAATCTTTTAAGTATTCATTTATAAAAGAAAACAGAAGTTGCCTTTTAGCTAATGGTTATTTTATTTAAGAATATTTGCTAAATGACAGCTTATGTGTTTGTGTTTATAAACAGAGATTCACCTGCTGACTCTTCAACAACAATCTTGAAATGACTGAAGTGTGATGGAACAGAAAGGGAAAAACAACTTTGTTCATACCTTTCTTCCCAAATTAAACTTTTTGTTTGTTTTTTTTTTGTTTTTTTTACAAGAACAATACTTAAATCTTAGACCGAGCTTTTGCTGTTGACAGCTTGATGAGCAGTTTGTGCTGCTGTTGACCAGTGAACCTTTACATGAAGGCTGTTTTTATAGTAATTCGACTTCCATCATTCCCAAAGCATAGACAGACCAGCTGTTACAGAGCTGTACTGTGATGGTGTTTTCATTTGTTTTTGCTGTCATGATGAAAAAAATCAGCCAAAGTTAGACAATATGACAGCTGCATTTTATATCATTTTATCACCCTTGATTGGAGTAGTGTTCTGCTTGTGATTTGGCAACAAGTTTTTTTTAAATCTTTCTTACAGGCATTGTGTCTAGATCAGGTACCCTGACATATGAAGCTGTGCACCAAACTACACAAGTCGGCCTGGGCCAGTCACTCTGCATTGGTAAGTTACCAATGACCTCTGGCATTTTGAATTTGGATCTAGCACACAGTAAAACAGCTTTTTGTTTTGTATCCAAACAATATTAAAACAAGCAGTTGGGACTAAAAGAGCACATTGACCCTGAAAACAGTGTATTGCTTCACGGGTGACTTGAAGACATTGAAGACATTTTAACCTCTTCCATTCCACCCCTATTTTTGTGGAAAAACTCCTGAAATGACATACCCAAATTTAAATGGCTGTAGCTTCTGAACCTGTCTTGCCAGAAAGAAAGCTCCCTAAAGTGTGTTCCCAAAGTGTCAGAAACAATCAGTGATACAGAAACAGTGCAGAGGGCCTTCGAAGTCAGTAAAAATTGAAGATTTTTTCCAGCTCAGATAAAAAATGCTTTTCAGTAAAAATAACTCCCTGTGGCTTTGTCTTTGGAGGTAACGGACAGTATGGGATTGTAAGCACACTACCAATAAACACCTGTTCCAAATTTGAAGAAGATAAAACGAGGTATGACTGTTCTCCAGTGTTTTTTTTAATGCAAAGATCCAGGTAGCACCATAAAGGACATTTTGGAGACTCCAAATGGACACATGGTAACCAAATGTTATTTTGAAAATTCAGAGACACTAAAGATGTTTTTTTTCCCTTTACATTTTAATATATTTCATCAGTTGAAATTAAAATACTCCCAAATTTTCAATTTTAAACTTTTCAATTAGTTTTTGGTATTACCACAATCCATATACCAATGTGCATTACTGTGTAATAACCATAACCGATGCAAAACTATACCTTCGACTCCAAGTGGAGCAGATTTATTCAAGTCATAACCGGTTAGTCTGGGGAAAAAAATACAAAATTCATATCAAATTGCATAAAATCTACACAAGTAACCAACAAATATAAGAAAAAAAGACTTAGTCCAAAAAAGTATGATATATCTATGTAAAAAAAGTGACTTGCGACGTTCAAAAGAAGAGCCTTAAACATTTTTCCAATTTTATTACCTATTATGTACTTAATTTTACCAATGTATTCTTGTCTTTTCTGTTGCAATTTTTAAGTAGAAATGCCTAACCAGGGACAGGGGTTGCAAATTAGCCTTCGCTAGAAACCCTACATGCAACACATCTGTATCTTGTTATTGTAACCTGCTACAATGTTTCTTGCATTGTCCCTGATAAATAAATAAATAAAAAACAATAATGCCACAGGTATCGCAGAACCTAAACATAAAATCTTTTTTACATCATTCCATCATTCCACCTTACATAGATGTTCCTTTTATGAAGAAGACAGAAAGTGTTGCATTTCCTGTATAGGAAAGGTGTAGATGAATGTGGGAGCTCCCATTCCTCACCCTCTTTCTCCTCTCCTTCAAAACTAAGCAATAAACATAATACAAGATTAGAATATTAGTTTTATATTATAACAAGTAAAATTTGGCAAACATAAAACACTGAGAAACCCATACTAATATCACTAATATAAAATAATTAAAAGGAAACAGAAAAAATCCAAGTCTATTTCAATTTTAAAAATAAAAAAAAAAAAATGAAGAAAAATAAAGAGAGGAAAACGCATACATGGGGTGGCGTAAATTTTGTGTAACTCATAGTCTTAACAAAAATAATTACATGAGTGAATGAATAAATAAAGCAAACTGTCCATGAGATGGAAAAAATGTGCTTACAAATGACCAGCTTAAGAAACAAGTTTTCTTCATCAAAGGTGTAGTCCTTTGCTTCTTTGTGTGAATATTGCAGTAAATGGAACAGACATTTTGTATTGAGAAAGCACTTACCCACTTTCCATGGCTCAATACTAACTTGTTTTCAAGGAGGACACCTAAAAAACATAAATAAGTTATTTATTCCTCATACACTGTCTAATGATTGACCACAGCCTCATGAAACACACACATACAAACACGTGTGAGGAAGATGCACTGTGTATATTCAAATCCATCATTTTTTTTTTGCTCAAAATAAATAAAATAAAAATAAATAATGGGCTTCATATCTAGCCAACCCACAGAAGACGTAGCCTCTCCTGCTCAGGTTCCAGACCATAGTCAGGAACGTAGGGGAGATGTTTGGGCTAAAGTCTATTCTTATTTCGGGGATAACCCCATTAACCTTTCCAGCAGTTAAGGAAACAACAAAGCAGACTTTTCTTGGTGTTGAGAAGCTCTAGTATTTCTTAGCTGATACACTGTAATCTGTACTCTACATTTACTGCCAGATTGACAATTTACTGATAACTTCTTGTCTCTGCTTCATCGCATTCCCTGTCTCTTTTTCTGCCGCTTACTCTGTCTCCCTCGCTCCACACACACATGACACACTGCCCTCTTCAGAAGCTACTTGTTTGCTGCTCTTATCAAATGTAAACCTGTAGCATGTAATTCCAATACTTTTTTCCAGTGTTGTTTTTTTTTCTCTCGTCACCCACTGCGTCATCACAGAAAGAAGAATGATTATTATATATGTTATTGGATGCAAATGGAAACACTACTTTCAAATTCCTGAAAATCTTTTACGAAAGTGTGTTTCATCTCTGATCATTATTATTTAGACATTTTAATTATGGAGTGTCCTTTAGCTAGACTTCATAAAGCCAGTGCCGCAACAGTATTAAATATTGTAGAATTCATTAAGATGGTTTATTGGTGGCTCTGCTAGCGACTTCTTTAGTCTGAGTATGACCGAGGGCTACAGCAAATTGCAGTTAATACAATATTTAAAATCACTGTCATCTTTGTTGCTGGTAATGTGGTTCTCTTTGATTATTATTCATGTAATATTTTTTCTTGGTGTTGCCAGGTTTTTTAATGGTATGAATCTGAATTTAGGTGACATTTTGTCTGTGAAGATTTGTCTTGTGGAGGTTTGCCGAGGGTTTTATTGAACCTGGTCTCATTTTCTGTGGAAATTATTTCTTTGAATGATTATTGGTCCCTTGTGATTTAAAAAAACTTTGCAAGTCATGTTCCCTGGATATGAAAGGAAAGGCAAAATTAAACTACCATGCAGAGATAATGGTGGATTGGGACAGTTATATCAGTGACTTTAAATTAAAATTGAAAAATGTTGTTTCCACTTTATAACCTCAGTCTCGTTTAATATTATTTCTGCAAATGCTCATTTCTGCTCATCTAGAGTAGCTTCGAAAAGAATTCAGACCCCTTCACTTTTTGCACACTTTAGTGTGTTAGAAATTTAAAGTAAAACAGCTGTAATCAATATTTGGACATTAATATGGATCACTTGACTACTTGTGAAAGGAGTTGCTTGTATAGACTAACCCACAGAGAATGTGTGTAATCCTTTTTGACATATCTTCAATTAAAGAGTACAAAGACAACATCTACATTTTTAACCTCTTAGTACCATACATGGCAGTACATACTTTTAGATCCTCAGGCAGAGGTCTTTAGTCTGTTGCCCAAGATCAGGTCAGCTGAGCCAGTGATCTATCTTCTCAAAACATACTTTTACTGGAGAGCCTTTCCTAATTTTATTTGAGTTTTAATTCTTGTTTTTATATGTTCTGTTTTTAACCTGTTTTTAACCTTTTTTTTCTTTTTTTTTACCACTATTATTATTAATTTTTTTTAATGCTGTATCTCATCAACTTCATTGAGTTTTGTAAATATATGCTTATTCTGAATTTGATGCCAGCAACACATTTCAAACAAGTCAGGACAGGGGCAACAAAAGACTGGGAAAGTTATGGAATGCTCAAAAAACAGGTGGTAGTATCATGATTGGGTATAAAAGGGGCATCCTTGAAAGGCTCAGTCGTTCACACACAATGATGGGGCAAGGTTCACCACTTTGTAAAACATGATTGTTTAAAGGATATTACTACACGGATGTGGGGACATTTAGTAAAACCATTGTCGGTGTTTGCAAATGATTGCATTCTGTGTTTATTTACGTTTACACAGTGTCCCAACTTTTTTTAAAATTCAACAACCATTGTTTATTCAGGGAAAAAATGACTGATCATTGAGCTCTTTTACAGCAATGCCCTGAGTTCACATTCATATGGGCTACAAGTATATTCAACGTAAGATAAAACCACACTAATGGTGATAAATTGATCAAGAGATTCCAATGAAAACCAATAGCTAGTGAGTGAAATAGGAATAAATGAATGAACACCATTTTGCCCAGAAGTAAAATATCCAACCGCAACAGCAAATAAAAGAAACACAAAGTTTAAGAAAAGTACAACATAAGTAAAACAATAAATAACAACCATGTCTGTGACCTAATCAAAGCAAGAACACTGTAGAAAAACCATGTCATCTAGCAGACACTTAAAATGATCCACAGACACCTGTTTAACTTTAATACCTGTTTTAATTTGTTCTATTTATTTGGTGCGACAAAACTAAAAACATTTTACCATGTTCAGTGGTGATATGAGGTGTTTCAAGGGATAATAATTCCTGTGAGCGAAAATGATGATGAAAGGATTTGACTTTTAAAGAGAAATAATGAGACTGGTAGCTTGCCTAGCAATGACTTATAAACAAAAAGGAGGCAGTGTCTATCACTAAGTTAAGACCATCCCACTTTTTGATATAATTTACAATGGTGTGTTCTACAACTATCCCCAGTAATAAAACGTATAGCGCTGTGGTAAACTGTATCCAGTGATTTCAGCGTGGATGAGGCTGGTATGCTGGTGTGCATATATAAAATATCTAAGACTGACATTACAGTCAGTCGATTACAGTCGATTGAAAAAGTGTCATTATCACCTTATTTGTGAGCTCAAGTGTGTGTTTTTGAATGAGAGTTTTTCATCTAATCAAATGCGTAGATATTTGTAATCTGTAACACGTTCAATTTGGGCCCCGTTCAAGGAACAAATGCTGTAAGCATGGTGATCCCACTTTTTTTTTTTACCTTGTAATGACCATAAATCTGGTCTTGGACTCAATCTTAAGTTTTTCAAGGATTTCTACACACAGTCAAATGCACATTGAAAATTTGACATTGCTTGTTCCACAGATGGCATATAAGCATAAAGAATAGTATCATCTCTATAAAAATTAGTTTTTTTTACTGAAGCACAGATATTAATTTATAATTATATAATTTATATAATTTACATTAATATGCAAAGTAAACAACAATGGGACTAAAATTGATCCTTGTGGCATGCCATTTTTGCCTGCAGAATCTCTGAATTCAATCCTGCAGCATTTGTGCGCTGTGTTCTGTCTGAGAGGTAGTCCTTAAACCATTTCAAGGATGCTTCATCAATTTATCCAGAAGTAGTCGTAGTAGTAGTAGTGTGATTAATGATGTCAAAACGCTGTTGACAAATCAATAAACAAAGCTGCACAGTGTTTCCTGTCATCAAGAGCAGAAACTACTGTATATCATTTACAACCACTATTGGGGTTGTAGAAACACGATTCCAAATACATAATAATGTTGCTCTATATCGGATCTGTAAATAGGCTGGAATTTGAACAAGTTACCCATACCAACTTAATAATAATAATAATAATAATAATACATTTTATTTGAGGGCGCCTTTCGGGACACCCAAGGTCGCCGTACAATGCATAAAAAACAAAACATACTCGAACAGGTAAAAACAGCGAGGCCTGGCAAGGACACCAGCATAGACAAAACAAAACAAGGGACAAAA
>JBBPCS010004004.1:0-11723 GCA_037974645.1 Hollardia meadi
CCAAAGATTCTAGAGCGCTCCGCCGATGTGTCTTCACTGTCGTGTCAAATTAAAAGCCCTCGCAGAGTCGTGTAATTACAACTTCCTGACATTTCATAAAATTCTGAAGCAGCAGCGGGCCGCCGCTGCAAAATGTACATGGTGGAAACCCTGCCTCACCTCTCAAACAAAAGGTTCTTGTATTTGGTTCAAAACAGAGTGGTGTATGCTGAAGAACTGTTGTTACCTTCAAATGGCATGTTATTGCTTTGCCAAAGTAATATGATTGTCTCAGCGTCCCCTCATATAGACAATTTGAAAAAGCAGAATGTGGATGCAGCCTACTGTGTCTAAGTAACCAGTTCTACCACTTATGTCAGGATCTGATACTTCATTTGCAAGCACTGAAATACACCAACTACCCTTATTATTGAAGGCTCTGCCATTATGCATTTAGTGTCACTGTATTCCATTATAAATACCCTTTTCTCTGGTGATTGATTTAGTAGTGGAACAGTCAGCGGGTACAATCATGGACAGTAATGTCTCCTTGATGCTCCCTAAAGCTCATGTGTGGTCCACAAAATGCTTTGGAGAGTGGTGAGAGTGTTGTCTGCATTTCCCACTGCTATCAGGTAGAGTGCAATAGTGAATAGTATGCTGCTGAATGTAACTGTAAAATTTTAGGCTCTTCACTTAAACATGAAAGAAAAAATGTGATGGCTTCCCCAAAAAGTTAATGATTCAAGTCATAAGTCAAGAAGATCCCAAGTTGCCTCGCATTCTGTCAGTCAAATCAATGCACTTTTTTATTTCTTGGCTTCGTCATTGTGCACAGAGCAATGCATTAGCAACAGCATGGCAGACTGTAAACATAACAAAGTGAGGCTCTGCCTCAAAACACAACAAGTAACAGTAATGGAAGCAGAGAAGCGCAATGAAAACGGAAAAGGGCAGCATGACACCGGACAGCGTGAGGCAGGGCAGCACGACTTGACTCTGCTGGGTGCTCTGATGCACTCTGTTCCAGTGATGACAGTCAGTGAAGTCGGCTTAACCACTTTAAAACCAGACAGTGATTCAACCTCCTCTCCTATCCACTGTGAATGACAGCGCTGTCAACAGCCCGGCAGGACAGGATGCTGCGTGGTGTGCTGGGTGACACTTAACTTTCTCTGACTGTGTGGAAATCTGATGCTTTCACATCACAGATGAAGGAAGGCATTTAAACCTGAGTCAGGCTGCATTCAGAACAAATCAAGTATTGCAGCGATTAGTCTCATTACATATAAGTAGGTGAGCACAAATGCATCCACTGCATTTAAAAATTTTAGAAAGAAATGTTTATTTTGCATGTTGGTGAGAGGTGCTAGTTATATTTGTCCATTGAAAATATTTGAAAGAATACATTTCTCTAGATTTTTTCTTTTCAAAATTTTAATTCTAGTTGATTCTCGACCTAATTTTAGTGTTAACCCCGACACACATCTACAACTCTGGTCTCTGACTGCACACACCTGCTTGCCCTGCCCTGTGTCTGCTCTGTTGACCCTTCATCAGCAGGATGTTTGATCAAGTTGCCCAAACACAGTTTACATTTTGTTTTTTTCCAACTGCAATTCAGTTTTCACAACAGCAGTGAGCCACGTGTGGAGGAGGCTTGTTGTTAATGATCGAAAACAACTTGAATTGGCACTGAATGTCATTGCACCAACCACTTGCACAACAAGCTTTAAACAACGGTCTGAGTAGGCCTACATTAAACAGGAGAGGTCGCACCAAAATCGGTACATTTACAGTAGGGATGTAATACCAAAAATGTCTTTCTTTCTCTCTCTCGCTGTTTCTCTGCAGAGCATTTGTGATTGTTGGTAAATGGGAGGGGTAGAAGCATTATTCTCTCAGGCCCCCAAAACAATAATTATGAAAAACTGCTAAAATGGGTCGCCAAACATACTTGGGCCGATGTTAATATACCTGGGTGGGAATCGCATGTTTGTGAGAGACGGGAGCACAGCTCCAAAAATAGAAAATTAATGTGGCGAGCAATGTTGATATTTTGTTGAGTCACCATAAATTAATGAAAGTATGGGAAACCCTGTTTTGTAATGAAAAGCCAAAACCAATTTGAATTTATTTTCTAATGCAGTAAGTGGAAGGCGGACCGTGCAGCAGTGACCAGCCTGTCTGTGAGCCCTGATGGCAAACTGCTGCTTTCAGCTGGTCAGATAATCAAGATGTGGGACTTGGACACCAAGGAGGTTTACAGGGTGAGTCTCTAAACTAAACTAATTTATATTAATGTGTTTTTTTTTTATTAGACCAAGGTCAGTTAATCAGGGTTTTTGTGTAAATACACTAGAAGCCACACTCTTAAAGAATCTGTGCTATTAAGTAAACATTTCCATTCCACGTTTAAGAGGAGCAATGACCGTTCTGGGTTAAACTTTTTTCTGACCTCTCGAGCAGAATTTATACAACTGTCCTGCTCTTTGTCTTTGTTCTCTGTGCAGAAGTTCACAGGCCACTCCACTGCTGTGACGACCCTGCGCTTTGCCACCACGCGACCTCCCGACAGCAATGGACTCTATTTCCTGTCCGGTGCTGCACACGATCGCCTACTTAGTGTTTGGTGAGTACACACGTAACAGCCAGAGCTCATTTGTGGTCGTTAGTGAGGCAGTGTCGTAGACACATCTTTTAAAATGTAATGCTGTTGTCTGGCTTTTGATTGTCATGATTCTTTTCATTGAATTGACAAGACATTTTCTGTCTGTAGGCAAGTGCGGGAGGATGGAAAGGACAAGAATTCAGTGGTGTCCTTCACCCTGACAGATGAGCCACAACACATCGACCTCGTCACGTCTAACAGCAAGGAAGAGGTCAGAGTGGAGAAATGTCTGTGTATACTAGGAATGTAATGATGCATTTTTGTATGAAACTGTTTTTTTTATGCTGTGTGAATCAAATAACTGCAGTCTGTTATGAGTGTGTATGTGAGGAAAAGAGAACTGAAGGGAAAAGCGGGATACACACACAAAAGTAATTTTTGAGTAAATAAGGTGGAGAATTAAGTAGAATTGAAATGAAAAATAACCTATAGAAATAGGGTAATCAATGTATTCATCCCGCACGTACGAACCCAGTCTGTGGGAAACTGCTTCATGTGTAATAGGTGTATTTAAATAAGGTGTAATTATGTTGGAGCCCTCCAGCCATTTCCTGTTTACATTACCTATGTACAATATGCAAATGTGTGCTGTTTTATTTTACACAGGCGGTGAGGCTGGCAGTGGTGTGCAAGGATGGGCAGCTGCATCTCTTTGAGCACTTTTTAAATGGGTAAGGTGGCTGCATATTGTATTAAACAACATACTGCGGCTGTATTCCACAGTTTTGATTTGTTCTTTTGAGTTTCCATACTTAAAATCAACATTTCAATTCAAATAAAGCCAGTCATCAGCATCACAGCTGAAAGGGTGAGTTGTTCTTCTGTGACAGCTCGACTCTGAATTGTTAAAACAGGTGTGTGTGTGTTTAGATGGAGAGCACCTCCATGGAGGATGCTCGTGTTTGCTCACATTCGGTGTTAACTCCCCCTAATGGCCGTTAGGGAACATTGCACTGCCTACTGATGACACAGATGAAGGACTATTCACCTCTCTTCTCAGCCGGAATTCTAAATCCTGTTGCTGAATATTAAATCTCATCAAACACATTTTATTCGACCTTGTATACCTTGCCATGCTCATGGCCTGTCTGTCCCGATAGGCCCTGTAAGAAGCCCTTGTCACCCTCGTGTACGGTGCAGATGTCGGACACAAAGGACTCCCCAGTGCCGATCCCACTGCTGGCTGCTGCCCTTGGAGCTGATACACGGACTGTGCTGCTGGCATATGGAAACCACCTGCAGCCTGTCATGGAGAAAGTGGTGAGTATGTAGGAGGCTGCAAAAATGTTTCACAACTAGGGTTGGGCCACTATTAAGATTTGTTTGAACCGCCATGTTTTGTACAGCTGATATGATTCAGCTTCTTCTCCATATCAAGTGTCGATTATATGTATGTGTTGTATAAGAAACAGAACATAAACAATCATCTGACATTTTCCAAGAAATCAGAAACATACAGTTGTGAAATGTATTCCACATGTTGCATAGTTAGCTTTCAT
This sequence comes from Hollardia meadi, assembly GCA_037974645.1. Lineage (NCBI taxonomy): Eukaryota > Metazoa > Chordata > Actinopteri > Tetraodontiformes > Triacanthodidae > Hollardia > Hollardia meadi. The sequence continues at coordinate 4,150 of JBBPCS010004004.1, forward strand.
AATATTGGATCACCACAGTCACAAACAAACTGTTCTCACTGGGGTTTTTGTAGATATGCTTTTGTACAAAGTTATAAGATTTGGACCAAAATGGAGTTCTACTAAGAAGCAATTCATACTATACTGAATTGCATAATACTATTCACAGAGACATTGTTCAGGGTCGACAACTAAGCGCATAGCTATTGAATGACTCCCTGGGGAAATAAGTGTTATGAATAAATACAGTACAATACTGAATGTTTGGCATCATCTTGTATGATTCATCTTATTTTTTTCTCTTTACTTTGTTCAGGTTTTATCATATAGCATGTGTTCAATTTAAAGATGTTGAGTAGTTTTGGCAGCTTCAGAGCATTAATGTTGGTATTATATGCCTTGAAAATCCATGTTGATCAAACTCATGATTTACCTGCCATGCTCCTCCTTCCCATCTGTACAGGAGATCAACACAACAGAGAGACATGTCTGTTTGACCCGGGATGTTCAGACCAGCTTGTCTCTTTCCATGGAAAGCACAGTTTCCAAGGTAACACGTCTTCAGTCAAGACGGCTGATGTATTCTCAACATGTTCTTCAGACCTTATTTGGTCACATTTGTAAATTAATGTGCACTTTAGATAAATTAAAAATATAACATGTTAATGATGATGACGATGAAAACCTGATTGCTTTCTTATTTCAGGTGAAAACCCCAATCGTCAATGCCAAGAGCAGAGTGTTGGTGCCAGGGCTCCCTGGTCACCAAGCCCCAGTCAAGGGACCCACACAGGGGTCAGAGAAGAGGAAAAAAGACATGGACACCAAAGAGGTAGGTTCAGTGTTGTTGCACCAAACTGTGGCTCGCCACATCTTTCTGTTTATCATTCTGATGGCTTATTGGCTCAGACTTGAAACATCTTGACGAGTCAAAAATGTTGGTGCAGGTAGGAGTCACACACCAATCTTAAAAAAAGCAAGTAGATGTTCTGCATAGATGTGTGATAAGAGGAAGAATGTTCACCTCTTCACCAGTGTGCTTGATGACAGTATGTTTGTCTGCAGTAGTTGAAGACATCATTTACTTAATTGCCAGTTTACTTTGACAACTTCCACGTGTTCTGTTTAATGTACTGAAGAAAACCTGAAATCATTTATCCCGATATTCTTAAACAATGTGCTTTTCATGCATCCAGACTACATTTATGTTATGTGGTATTAAATCTGATTGTATGGGTAAATTTAGTATGTGAGCAGCTGTTTTATTAGCTCTGTTCTCCTGCAGATGTCGATAGCGGAGCGACTAGGTGAAATGGATCTGTCTTCAGTGTCCACCAACAAGGGAGCTCCTGGAGGAACGGCCTCTTTGCAGACGGACAATTTTGCAGTGCTGCTTGTACAGGGCCTGGAGAGCAGCGACGCCAACATCCTAAATGTATGTATTCTTCTTAGTTCTGGGTTCTGAAATAAAACATTCAGTTTAATTCGATGAAAAAGTTTGTTTTGCCAAAATATTCTGCTCATTTGCTATTCAGAGGGTTAAAAAGACAAATGTAATACCAACAAAAACTTCAATTGATTTGGGTGCAAAACTTTAAACTAGGTTCCCCCAAACCTCTTTCAAACCAAGACTGAATGTTTGCTCCCATAACCTCAAATATGTAAAAACGCATTTACAATTAAGCAACTAAAGTTAAGCTCATCCAGGTGAAAACATGAACTTGTACTTTAAATTTGTCAAAGCTTAATAACTTTTTTCCTTTTTCCCTCCCACAGAAAGTTTTTCAGACTCGCAAAGAGATGGTAATAAAGAAGACGGTTGCTCGGTTACCCCTCCCTGCTGTTTTACCTTTGGTGGAAGAGGTGAGCGCTGTTTCTGTGCAATGTTCAAACCATTCGGTGTGTCAAAAGTGAAAATTGTTGTTTATCTGGGAGACGAGCTGTATTAACTGGCCCAGATCTTCTGTCACATTATCAGGGTTTCTTGGGGAAGGTGTGTTGACTCAGTGATTTCCTGCAGTTTTTAATCAGCTGTATTTCTGGTTCTGTAGATCACAAAGAGGCTCCAAGGGCACCCTTTCATGTAAGTTAAAGCTTGGCAGATCAACTCTAAGTATTTAATTGGTTTAAGTTCACTCTGTGTACACATTAGACATTAGTCACTGGTGTTTGTGCTGCTGCTTTACTTCTCCGTTATAAAACCCATTATGTGGATATTAACAGTCAGGTTCCCAGTTTACGGCATATGCATTTGTTCCTTCCCACAGGGCAGTTTTAATGGTACGGTGGCTCAAGGCTGTACTCATGCACCACACATCATACCTGGCATCGGTAAGTGCACTTTACACCAACCTCACATTCTGTTGGGACTGTTGATATGAAGCCACCAGACTCCAGTTTGTTGATACTTGTTTGACTTGTCTTGTAATGCCTTCTGTACTGACACACACTGTCCACGGTCCAAACAGTGTGTCTGTAATTTCCCAACACAAGCATATAAACACACACAGCATCCTTCTGTGCATATCGCAATTAGTTGACATTCATATTTAACCTTCTGTAATCTACATTCATCACCTCCACGAGTGATGATTCTAATGACTAATTTCCCTCACGATTAAACAGTGTAAACTTGGACTAGTCGACTCGTCTAAAACTAAGAAAACACGAAAACGAAACGGTTAACCGCCGTTAACATTAACGGACACTCGTTTTTTTAGAAAGCAACATTTGACTAGGAAGACGTGACATTTCAATGCCAATTATGTCAATATAAATTAAATGTCTACTGTAGCAGCTAAGCTTAAACTTCAAGCGACTGAGTGGCTGCATAGACAGGCCAATAACTGATGTGCTCACCGTTAGCACGTCTAACTACAACCATTAGATCTTAAAAAGGTAAATGGCTGTGATGCGCGCCAAAGCCTTAACTCAGGACATTTCCCCTTAACTTTTCTATTAACGGTTGTCTACAATTTTAAGTGTGAGTTTAAGTGTATGGGCCAGCCTCATGTGTACATTATAGCATTATAGTAACATTATAGTAGCTAATGGGGCAGATGACACCTTGGCAGACATCTGCTCATCATTAAGTGCCGTCTTGTTTTGTGTGTTCTGCTGCTACAATGTTTTAATCTTCAGCTGATCCCACCTGTGTATCCAACAGCTGCCAGACTTGGTCACCCAGCTGGGAGTGCTTTATCACATGATTGAGAGCAGAGTGAAGATGTTCCACAAGCTAACAAAACTGCATGGGAAACTGTATCTCCTAATGACACAGGTAGGTGTCCTCGTGTACACAAATAAGCACAGTATCTTGGCCTTTAAGTGTTTTGTTGTGTTTTGTTTTTTTTAATGATTGATTCTGTGATGCGTCATGAATTGGGTCATAGGTTTTTCTTGGATCTTCCTTGCCTGATGATAATTTGGTGCTCAATAGCACCCTCAAAGCACAATGTTCTTTCAGCTCACTCTTTGAAACCGTCAACTGAACTGAGTTATAGAACTGCGTACTCGGAGCATGGTTGTATTAGGGCACATTGGAAGAGTATAAAGCAAAATGGTACCGGATCTTTGCAAGATAGTAATGAGCGTTAATGCATTTTCCTTGTAGAGTTATGTTTAGTATACATTCATGATTACATTACAGAACTACTCATCGCAGTGTACTACTGTGTCAGTTTTCTACCTTATTTTTCACCTTGAGTTTAGACTCGTGCTTTCCAGTCCAGTCCTCAGGCATGTCTGTCATACAAGAACAATTATCTGTTCCAATAAAGCAGTGTTGATACTTGTGACCTTGTAGAGAAAGTTTTTTTCACATTGTCTTGAATGATCTGATGAATGATGAATGCAGATTTGACAAGGCTGACTAGTTAACACCTTCACCTCCTATTCTGTATATCGTGCTTGTATATTTTTATATCTTTATTTAATATTTTTATTTAATATTTTTTATAGTGTGTTCTATGCCTGATAACTTGCTGCTGTAACATAAGAATTTCCCAGTTTGGGATCATTAAAGTACATCTATCGATCTATTCAGACCCTGTGGAAAAGGTAGTGAGCGGGAGATCTGCTGAACAAACATGGCCTCCTTGTAGGTTAAGATTGGCTGTTTGCTTGATGGCATCGACACTATAAATTCAGACAGAGATGGATATTGTCCCAGTGCAATTTCAGAATCTCCAACCTGCTGCATAAAAATACAGCCTTTATGTATCATTCTGACAACTACTCTTGAAAATTTCCTTCCATTTCCGCAAATGGATTCACCGTTGGGGGGCGTCTGTGGCAGGCATGTGAATTCACAAGATCTTTTTATTCATACTTCTTTCAAAGAATGCACATCAGTGTTTTTGCTCCATGCCTGCTCTTACACATCTAATCCAATTAAGGTGTCATGAAAACATACAGCCCCGAATTGAATCTGGTGACTAAAAAGAACCTGTGGGCCTTGAGGACTGGGATGATGAATAGTACAAGTTTAACATTCGAGGACTCTTGTGTTTGATTTCTTGACTTAATATATTATCATATGCCTTTGTTTTTATGTAAAGATATACATGACTGAAAAGACCCTGAGGAAAAAACGACTGAGATCTTGGTTTACATAAATTGGGTCTCTAATACTATTCTTCCCTTTTACCACTAGGTGGCGACAAATGACAGCAGCACCACAGTCACAGATGTTGACCACACAGCTAAGCTGGTGTATGAAGAGGGTGAGTGTTCTTCTTCTTGTATCGCTGTTCACGTTCACTCTCACTAATCTTCTGTTTCCCAGCTGCTTTTGTTCTTTAAAACCTTCTTCCAGGGTGGCTTCACAAATTTCTCTGACCTCTCAAATCTCATGTGTAGCATCACAACCTTAAATCCCAGTGACTCTTCCGTGTGGTGAGCAGTGTGAGTGGCAGCAGGCAGAAATAAACTTTTCTTCAACTTGCAGAGATACATTTTTAGACGCATGATTGACTGCAGCAGTGCAACAGGTCACACTGGTAGTCTCATCATCAGACTGTTTTCTCATTGTTCTGACTGGCATTCATTATCTTGTCAATTCACCTTAAGTCATCCAGGACTCCTCACGAAGACTGCACTGAATCAGCTCACATTTACGAAGGCAGTGTTGGCCATCATGTAGCCACTCTTGGCGATGCACCGCACGCAAACATGACTCCTGTTGCCTGGCAACCTGACCGGCAGCATTCAGATCCTCCCCTTTGAGCAGAACAACAAGGCCCTGCTGTGTTCACGCTCATTTCTCATTACCGTACTGTATAAAACGCTTTATTGAACCACATAGAAAATTGGTTTTCAGGAAATAATTAAGCTACACGGAGTTCCAATACCTATCAGCGGTCCATAAAGTTCATAAATGGAGCTGATGAAACAGCAGGCTGATACAGTCCAGTGTGGATGCTGCTGTACACTGGGCTTAGTACGGTCTAACACCAGAATCTGACAGGAAACTTCTGAGTTATGTGAGGCCAATAAGTGAATTAGTTGGGGCAGGTTGTGTGGACAGCATGTTCAGTTTGAATTGGTGTGATTAATTGATCTTTCAGGTGCAAACAGTTGTTGTGCTCTCTAATTGTTCTGTTTGTCGCCGGTAGGGGTATGTTGATAAACCATCCTGTAGCAAGAGCTGGTATAATTAGAGTAGCTGCAGAAAATGTCTGACACAATACAGGATTAGTTCTAGGCCTGCATTAATGTACAGCAGTCACTCAGGGTGATGGCAGATAATAAGGCTGCCAATGAGAAAATTTTACATGTTGTCATGGTGATATATAAAACCTGCTTTTTTACTACATGCAGCAACACTCAAAAAATTGCCCCCAACTCCACATGATGTCACTGATTGAATTGACGGGAACGTGTTACAATCATTGTAACAGGCTCCAAGTTCACCTGTTTCATCCTCTGCTTTCCATTTCTGGCATTTCTCTGTTCACTGGACCTATCACATTAACCCAAATGTATTATTGGTAAAATAGCCTTATACAGTCAACGAGCCCGCATCATAACTGTAACTGATGTCCACTCTTCTGAGGTTGTTTGTATTACCAAAGCTATCTAACTCTTAATCTTTTCTTGCTAATACTCTTATTTATAATAACCTATTTCTTTTCCTATTTTACACCATAGAAGCATATTTCCTGTTATGACACACAGTAGTAGAAGTAATATGGTGGCTGTTTGCAGTTGATCGTGCCTGGCTGACCTGATGGGGCAGATAGCCTCAGCAAATTATATTGACATTGCCCATTGTTGTTGTAACCAAGTGGCCCCGCTATGGTGCTGAAATGCAAATATCTGCCACCTCTTGCATGAAATGTATAAACATTTGAAAGCATGGAGGGCTTTTTCCTTTGTTTCCTTTCCCCTCACTACTGTCTCATGTGGGAGGACAGCATTGATGTAGTGGAAATGGTTTTGCTGTGTCAGCTGATGGATTTGTTTTCATTTGTGTGCCCTTAACAGAGTCATCTGATGAAGATGAGACCTCTGGTGGCGAAGGTCTTCCTGATGATGACTCTGATGTAAGTTACGAGAACCTGACCCATCAGCCAGATCCTCCAAGTGTCTGCTCAAAGTTAACAAAGTAGCACTTGGAAGAACTGGCTAACCTGTAATGTTCCAGTACAAAATCGTCATTTTATTAGGCTGTCCAGTTTTGAGTTGAGCACTAAGATGTTTATTTTTTTGGTCCTTCTCAGAACTGGGAAGAGGAGGAGACGATGGAAGAAGACAAGGATGACCAAGCAGATGAGGAAGAGGACGATCCAGAAAGCAGAACAGATTCCAAAGCTAACGGAGAGGAAGACATGGAGCACGGAAACGAGAGTGAAGAAGAATGAGGGCGAATAAGGAGAAATGCCAATCATATGTTAAAATGGACCTGAAAGAGTTATATATACTTTCATTTTATTTTCATGCGTTTGATTTTATTATCAGAACAAAGAATGGTTTTACAAAATCAAGGGGCACATCTTGTTGAAATGTGGGCAGCTTGGCCCCCTGCCGCCCCACAACACATCATCCACAAGGACCGTGACGTCGTGCTGTCCTTTTCCCCCCGTCTGAGGAACGGATGCAACATTTTGGGGAGAAAGGCAGAACATTCTGTAAAATGAACTTAATACAAGTTCCTGTTTGTGCTGTCTTCATCCCAGCTCCGCAGCCTGATAAGTGTGCATTGAAAATTACTGAAAAGATGGTGTTCCAGTTTGCCTGCATTATAGTCTTCATTCCTAATTTTATATCACTATGTAATAATAGTATTGGAGTAAATTGTAGGAGCAGGTTAATAGTAGATAAGACAGCACTGTGTCTGCAATTGTTTTGTTTTTTTTCTAACTCTGCAGGCCATCTGGAACTGTGCCTTGTTCAGCAGAGCCTCAAGATGCAAACAGTGCAGGTGTGGAGCTGGGATTCAGGCCCCCCAGCTGTTTGTTGTACAGAATACTTCTCAATCCAGAGGTGGGCTTGCTAGGCAAGACCATGCATCGTGTCCCCACACAATGTAAATCTGTATGTACAGTGAAGTGTTTGTACGAGCTCTTCCCTCTCCCGGGGGGGGGGGGGGGGGG